>JAOTQH010231761.1:0-13706 GCA_025631255.1 Cornus kousa
ACGAGCCAATGGCGGCAAGTCATTTGCCCTAGCTTCTTCACGGTGGAGATCCGTCAGATTATTGTCCTCCTACTCTCTGTGGCATGCTACACTTGATTGCATAACTTCTTCAGCTGCAGGAAATGCTCGAGGAGTTACCGAGACTTCCTGACGATGCGCTCCAGCTCTCAATTCTGCATTTTCTTTCCGGAGAGCCTCAATCACACTCATCAATTCGTCCAGCTGCATCTGCTGGACATTATTTGGCGGATTGGAACTTTCACCTCCTATCATGATTCCGGAGCGAAGCAAAGGCATGAGTTGCAGGTCTTCGATCAGATCTGGATTTGAATTCACCAAATTATGATCACTATTCCCTGGATCTGAGCTTTTCTAGCTTCAAAGTCATTGGATCTAACTATGAACGAGTAATTTGCAGTTGCGTCGCTCCGACGCGGATTCTGCAGAATCAAGAGAGATCGAATACGTCTTTCGCACACACTACGATCCTTCAGATCTGGACTTAATTTTCAGAAATCAAGCTTCATTTTCACAAACTGTGCTCCAATCAATCATGACATTGATCAAGCATGAACAAAAGCTCTTCGTCGTTCCCACAGACGGCGCCAATTGTAAACGCAAGAATTATTCTCTATTGATTTTAGCAGAGTGTTCTCACAATTTACAATCATCCCCTTTTTACTTCCTATTCTACGCCTATTTATAGGCAACTGCAAGAGCTATTTGGGCTTTTGGCTTTGGGCCTTATTTGCGGTAGGTTGGGCTTCTCTTGTTGGATTTCTTGAGCTCGGCCCAGTTAAGTGACGCCATTATATGGGTTGGGTCCAGCTAGCCGACCCGATACCATGTTCGCGTGTCATATTCGGCCCATGCCGTTTTCGGAACACTTAACACTCTTTTAATTGGTGCAGGTTGAACCATTCATTTAACTATATTTAGTATTAAATATCAATTAAAAATTATTGAATTAAACAATTTAATTTTAGATATGAGTGTACTTAAATTTAAAAATACACAATTCTTTGTATTCAGAACAAATTATTAAATGGTCAGGGCGTTTTATTTATTTTTATTTAAAAATAATACCGTAATTTAATATCTCTCCTTAAACATTTGCCGATTGGACTATGAGGGTAAAAGAGGGAAGAGGGCAACACCTGAAAAAGAAGAAGACTGGTTGGGGATAGAGAGAGATAGAGAGAGATGTCGTTGCAGTGGTTGGAAGCAGTACTGCCATTAGGGATCATAGCAGGGATGCTATGCATCATGGGCAATGCTCAGTATCAAATCCACAAAGCCGCCCATGGCCGGGTATTTCTTATCACTTCAATCACTAATTTTTTCTCTCTCTCTCTTTTTAGATCTAATCCAATTGTTGTCAAGTGTTTTTTTTTTTTTTGGTTAAAACAATTGTTGTCAAGTTGTTTTGTGTTTTCGTCGCCGAAAACGAATTGGGTTCTTATTTTGTTGTTTAATTGGAATCATAGCCGAAGCACATCGGCAACGATATGTGGGATGTGGCAATGGAAAGACGGGACAAGAAACTCGTGGAAAAGTTGGCGGCTTCACCAAATTAGCCCCTCCGGTATACTTTTGTAACTCTTGACTAATTTTCTTCTTCTTGTTTGTGAATTATAGTCTTCTTTTTTTCTTAGTTAGGATAAATTTTAGGTTGTTTTTTTCCAGCTTTGATGATGTTATAATTTACAAGATTCGTTGGCTTTCTTAATTATTATCAACAATCAATGACAATATGCTAGTTCTTCGAGCTGGGTGGCATAGGTCTTCTATATCTAGTAGCCTCTGGGATTACTTTAATTTTATTATTATTATTATTTCTGTAATTAAGTGGTACTCTTAAAATGCCCTCTTAGCATTAAATTATTAATATCATCTAGTTTGGGGATTTCCAGAAAAATAAATATGAAAGTTTAGTTGGGTTTATTTGTTATCGTTTGATCAGTATCTTGTCACTTTTTTTGCATTGCGATCTTTCAATAGCTAGGTTCATACCACATGGCCTTGAAGGAATGCATCGTATGTGTGTTTCTGCTCTGCGGCTACGATCTTGCTCTGTATGTTAATACAATGCTTATATCTAAGATGTTAACTGATGAAATGGGAACATGGAATATGTAAAACCTATAGAATTGTGCACGGAAATGGTCAATTGCGTTTGAGGAAAAATTACTAATGGTGGCAATTCTATGAATTTCAAAAAGTCATTTTGGGACATGTTATGTCATGAATTTTTTCAATGTAATACTGATGTTAACCTAGAAAGATATAATTATTATATAAAGAAAGAAGGAATGTAATAATTGAAGCTAAACAAAGTGCATATCGTGAGCAAATATATTTTAGTTGTAAAGAGGGTATTAACAATATAAACAGGCTTATAATGGAGAAGTTGAGTTCTGCATCATATCGATAAAGATGATGAAAGTAGTTTGAAGTGAAGAGATGAAGCAAAGGTGATGCAGAGCTATTATTTGATATTTTTGGTTTTGGGAGGGGTTGTCAATCTTATGTTCTGGATGAGAGATTCCTGGTGTATATGGGTGGGTGTTGTGAGGTTTTGATTTGAAAGTAGGATGTAACAAACCTAACTTTGGCAATACATTTTGGGAATTCAAAATGTAAGACCTAGTACTAATCCTTTGCACACCGTTGGTGGAGCTGTTCGGCTGATATGTCCAAATTTTCAGAGAGACGATGATGATGATGAGAGATTCATAATGCTTTATCAGGTTATATACTTTACCATGAGTATTAAGCCTTTAAATTGTTACTCTACACACCAGGAGATCATTCCATGTAAACCTTCTCCTGTAGATCACCATGAGTATTTTTTATTTGAAGTTAATTGTTGATTAAGAGGTTAGTCCTTCACAACTGCAACTGAGTAATACATGGAACGAACCACAGGCAAAAAGTTTCAATGTGGTCTACAAAAATAGTTATTGGAGTTAAGCTCGTAAGATCCCAAGTGTCGTTGTTATGCAATGCTGCATCTCCATCTATTGTTTTCTTTGAAGTAGGAGAGAATAATGCCTTAAATCTATTCCGATGAACAATTATACAGGTCAAGGTAAAAACAAATGAACAAAGAGATGGTGATAAATGAGAAAAAGAAAAACGAAATTGTGTAGTTAATAATGTGTACAAGAGTATTATCTTTCTCAAATGCAATGGAAAGGTCTTTGGAAGCACGTTGCATATAGAACTATAGGACATCTAGGTGAATCAGAAAATTGATGAGATGTACAATTTGAATGGTGTTATGGTGGGTTTAGCTGTCAGTGATGGGGCATCATAAACTAGTGGTAGTGAAGCAACTACTAAAGGAACAACTGAGGACTCCATACACTAGTAGAGAATGAAAAGGTCTACCTAGAAAGAGTGACATTTATACTTATGCAATAGTGATAAAAATGAATATTTCAGCATCTATATCTTTTTGGGTTCGAGAATAACCCACAACGAGATGAGAACTTGTCAAGGCCTGGAGTAAGATCATGGGAAAATGAATACAACCAAAAATTTAAGGAAGCAGATCAAATTAAGGATGCTATGGGAACATCACTGAATAAGGATTTGACCATTAAGTGCATAACAGGCAGACAATGAAATAGCTTGCAATGAGAATGGCTTATTCAACTAAACTCAACAAAGCCTTGTTTTGACTATTTGGAGTCATTTATTTGAAAATTTATTTCATCATTCTTCCCCAAGGTCATGACTTCAGTTAAACCATATGCTATCATTTCCTACTATCTCAATCCATATTAATTTGATCTTTCATTTCTGTTAGCATTACCTGCAATGTAAATCATGTCACTTTTCATCATTTGTGCAATTAATGATTTTCACTGTACATAGCCAATCCATCTTAGGGGATTATCTCTCATTTGATTTCTGTTTGGTGTATTTTCATCTTCTCACAAATGTATTCACTTCAAATTTATCCTTTTAGGTTTATCTAAAATCCCTTAAACGTTTGCATTTCCACCATGCTCTTTGTTTCCTGTGAATTCTTTTTAGTCTAGCCCTATCCGCAACTAAGTCAAACGGTATGATTTAAATGCTGGTGCTTTATATAAGCTTATACTAATCAAAAATACATTTGTTTTTCTCATACCTGTTGAAACTATGGGAAATAGATTGTTATCCTAGTTAATAACAGGATTTTGTTTACTGAAGATGCTGCTTCATTTTTGTATTTGCAGCAAATCTTCTGTAACTCCTGCTACGGCTATTGTTCTATTATTGATTTGCATTCTTAAGTCACTATTGTATACCACTCATATGTCATTTCTTCAGGTTTTCACCTTTCACTTTTCTATATTCCGTAAGCTTTTGAGTTTGAACAAATTTTTGTATGTTCAAGAAATCACGAGTAGGTTGTACTCTTTGGGATGCATACGTTAGATTTTGAAGATCTTGCAAAAATGCTATGCTACTCAAGTGTACTTGGCCTACTGGCTAACTAAAAATTCTATTTTTTGGAAAGACAGACAAATACTTAAGGGAAGGGAAGAAGATCCAAGTGCTGAGGACAATAGAATTACACCTTTATTGAGGCAATTGCATAATTATTATAATGAAATCAATATCACAAATTTATAACTTCACAGGCAATGAGAGAGAGAGAGAGAGAGAGAGATCATAATCTGTTACTGGGTTAGACTTATTATTACTAAAAACATGGAATTACTAATATACCCTTAATATAAGTACTCTCTTGGCACTCACCTCAAGTTGGAGCATAGAGATTTATCATTTATAGCATGAGCAGCTTGTTACAAAGCCCAAAAATTGCCTTTTCTCACAAGTCACCTAAACTAGTCTTCAAACTCAAACATAACTCGTAGCTATTTTTTTACTATTGCCTATTAGAGTTAACCTTTATATGATTGTTTCTGTCATGAAATACTGGATTAGGAACAATGTTGAAAACAGCTTGATTATCACAAAACATCCTCATAGTCACATCTTTTGTAAAACCCATCTCATGCAAAAATAATTGACTGACATCACTTCACAAGTTGTATTAGCCACAGCCCTATAGTCAATTTCAAAATGATCTTGCTACTACATTACCTTTTTTCTTTCTTT
Organism: Cornus kousa; assembly: GCA_025631255.1. NCBI lineage: Eukaryota > Viridiplantae > Streptophyta > Magnoliopsida > Cornales > Cornaceae > Cornus > Cornus kousa. Next base: position 5,119 of record JAOTQH010231761.1, read on the forward strand.
CTTTCTTTCTTATGCTATTATTTTATCACCAACTAAAGTACAATACATGGAAACTGATATTGCTCAATTTACATCAAAAAAGTCCACAACAGTTAGACAACTAGTTGGCTTAAACATTAAGGCGTTTCTTGAAACTCCCTCAAGATACTTAAAGAGACCAAAGGGTGGTCTTAGATTATATACAACTTGCCTAGCTACTCCATCTGCAAATGTAATATCAGGATGAATAACATCTACATATTTAAATTCCGTACCAGGATCATAAAAAAAAGAATGAACATCTCATATTTTACATTATAACCTGTTCAATGTCAACTAGTTTTGTCCCTGGAAGATCAAAATATATACTTTCACTGTGAAAGAGAATCTCCTGATCTGGTATAGCAACTTTGATGCCTAGAAACTATCTTAATTAATAAATGGATTGCATATGAAAATGTTATAGATTAAGTGCATTTTGTGATCATTAATGACTTGTACTGTTGTGCATCATTCTCAATAACCATGATATCATCAATCTAACAGTAAGAATAATTATTCCAGTTGAACACTCGACAGGAACAGGATTATCAGATATTGTAAGTTGGAACCCATGATTAGTCACTAATATCAATTAAAAATATATATATGTATATTTATTGGATTATGGGATTCTATAGTAAGTGTATCGGTACGTTCTGGGCTTTTTTTTGTGTGGTAATGGTTGAAAATTTTCACAAATGCGGCCACTGTTATGGTCATTGTATATTGTTGGCGGTCTAACAGTTTGGCATTAGCTATTGGCTACCTAATATAACCTTCCTCTTTTCTAGACTTAGGTCTTGGTATGTAAGGATAAGACACCAGGCACAGTACAGCTAGAGTTTTAAAAACTCCCCGAAAATGTGAAAAGTTAATTTGTGAAGTTATGTTAACATCAAATAGGAAGTGAGGCTTAGAAAAATATGACAACTATTGTGAGATTAGGGGTAACAGTTTTTTATTTTTATTTTTTTATTTCAATAAAATTAAAGTATATCAGTACAAATGCATCAAGGAAGACAAAAGTAGGAAAGACTTTGGGACTAGATGATATTTCTATTCAAGCTTGGAAGTCTCTCGGGGATGAAGTCTTGTTTTGGATGTTGAAATCATTTAATAGGATCACAGCAATTAAGAAAGTATGCTAAAATGTATTTTAGTAGTTAGTACCTATTTATAAAATAAGGGGATACTGAATAAATTTTTGCGGTGTCAAAATTAGATATTAATTCTTTAATCATTTTACTTTAATGTAAAGGAAGGCTATTTTCATAATTTGCATTGTCAATTCGTCACCAAGTGTAGTCTACTGCCAAGGCCTTGATTTTAACTTTCTGGTTAAAAAAAAGGTGGTGTTTGGCATGGCATGAACTTTAGTTCGGGGGAGTTATTGCAAAAAAAGAAAATTTCATGAGGATTTTTGCAATTTACTAGCAGATTTTCACCATTTTATTGTTTATGTTTTGGAGCAGAATTTTACCTTTTCAGCATCTGTTTGGTTTTTTTAACCGCATTGAAATACTTTCCCCTAAATGGCCAAACAGAAATTTCTTGCATTCTTGCTCAGACAAACATATGAACATCTTGTTGTCAAATGATATTTTCCATTTTTTGACACTATGTTCTGCATTTTAGTCAACCAAACTTAATATATATATATATTTTCTTAGTTGGTACTCACACACACATGCCTTCACTGAGGCTCGAACCCCTTACCTCCCTTTGGAAAGTAGTGGTACTAGGTCACTGCGTGTTGGTAACCAAACCATACATAATATTCCTTTGCACAATCAGATATTCTTCAGATTCTGATTAAATGGTAATTCCATAAGTAATGGTCATTCTCTACAACAGGGAAAAAGAAAGTGGATGTCCTTGTGGTGTCATCAAAGGATATGCTGCAAGCAGCTCTCTGTGTAATCATGGTCAATCCATATTTGACTCTATGAGGTACAAGAGGGTGTGCTAGAATTCTGGTTATACCCTTTTTTATACTTTTAAGGGGAGTATTGGGAGAAGGGAAGACTTGTATGGTAGGGCTTAAACATGGTGAAGAAGAGAAGAGGGGAAGAGGAGAAGAGAAACTATTTTACCTTGTTTGGTTGAGAAGAGAGTGGATAAATTATTTAGAACTTCTCTCTTTTCTCCTCTTCTATTCTATAAAAGACACTTCAATTTTTGGTCCCTTTACCGAGGGTTTCATCCAAATCATATCTCCATTTATTTAGAGAAGTTCTCTAGATTCCTTCATTGTCTTTCTTATTTAGTTTTCAGTTTGATTAATCATCATCATCATAAGGGCCTTTGTCCCATATGAATGGGGTTGGTCGGTCACAAGAATTCTCTTTTTCCATTCTTTTATGTTATACACGTCTTCTCTTAGATTTAATTTTGAAATTGTTTTTAATTACTTCACTGCCCCACACCTGAGTTTTATATCTGCATTGTGCCATGATTTACTTTAAAGTTTAAAGAGTTTAACTTTCAACCCAAGATCTATTATGTGCATTACAGATTTTTCTTCTCCTTTTGGTAGGTAGAAAACCTACATATCCATGGTGCTACAACACGATGGACATCATATGCTACCTTTTAGAAGCTTGTCTTTTAGAAATTCTTAACGTTCCTCTCTCGTGCACACATATAACTATGTTTATGTGTATGTATTATTTTGCTGACATTACAAGGTGGTTGTGCAGAATTCAGGAAGCTTTGCCGTTGGACTCATCAGGAATAAAGTGCTCGTATGATGTTTCAAGTTCTCCGGATATGGTTTGGGGCACCTTTTGCATTCCTTTTCTCATCTTTCTTGTATGAACTTGGATAAGCTTTTGAACTTCCTAAGGAAAAAACCCTGTTCTTCGAGCTTACGTCTTGACATTGTTCTGAATATAACATATAGAATCTTAATAGCATTTGGGTTGTTTAAATTATACTCGTATTACCTTGTGAATCACCACAGGTAGTTGAGACCTATGTACTCAATGGGACCGATATGAGTCCTAGTTTAATGCATCTGATGTCTGTGAGATGGTCAGTTGTTTTGGAGTTGGTTGTTTGGCTGATTCTACCACAGCTCTTTTCTAATAAAATGTTTTAGATGTCAGTTCTCTAGAACCTTGCGTACTGAAAATTTTGGAGTTTTAAATGGTGATGATGGCTTGAAAATCAATGTCGCAGGGGGTCGTTACATGACATTAATGCGTCTTGTTGACAGCAAACACAGTCAATGTCATTATTGACACAATTGATACCCCCTTCGAAGCAGAAGTTAAATTTATGTAATGAGGGATGCAAGTGCCGGTCAAGTGCAAGGGTGGCAGTGATTCTGAACCCCCCATTGTCTTCTGCTTCCACGTGACCTGACAAACTAACCGGAAACCCCTGTTTATTATTATTTAGACAAGAATCTCCCACTCCCTTTATTGAACTTCAGACGTAACTAAGAAAGTGTCACTATATTACAATCCTTGATACACACAATTCTTCGTACAAACAATTGTGATGTGTTGTCCAGGGAGAAGATTGGGGAGGAATCTAGTAATTCGGATTATTGTGCGCAGAGTGATTCTTTGAGACTCGGCTTTTGTTTGTCACACTAATTAATTCTGATTTTTGTCACTGTTACCTCTTTATAAGATGCAAATGATGATCCTTATAGGAGGTGATTTGGAATACTTAAACCGATGGTCTTTAAAGTGTAGTGTGAAATCATCATACGTGGTCTAAAAGGAGAATGTTCTGGCATTCAATTTAAGCATTATTGAGAAATTTTCTGGTGAGTGGGGAACTTAGAACTTTTGGAAATAATATATTTAATAATGACTCGTGTACTGTCTATTATGTCTCAACTAAGTTAGTTGAATTTTAGGTCGGTTGACATTGCTTTGAAAATTGTTAACTAATAAAGGGTTTGAAACTTTGAACTACTAAATGTGAAAGCATGTGTTTGATAGCAATATGTGAAAGCAGTACCTGTATAGGATTTCTGAAGGGTATGTGTGTCAACTGTAATTATTTATGTGTTCAAACCTCTTATTTATCATATTCTCAAACATAAGGAAGCTAAATATTCATAATAATAAAAAATTTGAGCTATAGTTTTAGCATTCCTCTTTTCTCCACTTAATTTATTTTATTATTTTATTTAAAATGAAATAACAAAATTTTCTCAAAATGACCAACAGACCAATGGTCTAACGATATTCAAGGGGAGTTTAGAGCCTTAATGGAAATACCGTGTGTGAGTACCAACTGTGTGTGTGTGTGAGAGAGAGAGAGAGAGGGGGATTATGTCATTTTATTTCTTTTAAAAACAGAGGCGAAGTGCAAGAGAATATTGCTTTTACCTATATGTCTAACAAGAAACATTGAATGCAGTATTCGACAAGTGGATATTTTATTGCACAGTTTACAAACCACAAAATACTGTAGCTGAAGAAATCATACACAAAACAAGAAGACAAAAACAAAAGTCATGGGTTCAAAAAGTGGTTGCTTGCTCGGTTGGGATGGTTTTATGTACATTACTCGGATGTGCCGACGCCCACGGATGGCAATTGCGTCATTTCCAAAAATGCTCTTCTTCTCCATCCTATTGTAATCACATATTTGGCATAGTAGAAAGGTTTGTGTAGATTCCTTTCCCTCTCTCTATTTGTTTATTGTTATCACTTTTTTATGTTTCAAATCACTTCATTACTATATTTTTATTAGCATCTTGGCACCACGTCGCTATTTCTTTTTCCATTGTGGGGGGAATGACAAGCATGGCACTCAGCAAAGAAGAGAAAAGAAATCATAAAATTATGAAAAAGTCACAATCACATATCTTTACAAAAATGATAAGCATAGCACTTCAACAATGAGGAAATTTTTTTGAAGCATTCAACAGTCTCACCAAATAGAGAAGTTACATTCAAATCTTAGGCATCAAGACATTTCTGGGGTTTTAATGGACAATCTGTGTGAACACACTCCTTTTGAGCGCGTTTTAATGTTATTTTACTTTACAACAAAAAAATAAAAAATAAAAAAATAAAAAAAAAAATAAAAAATTCTGCAGAAGGAAAGGAAGCATTCACATCATCTGCCTCAAAGAATAATTGTCTATAATTGAAAGAAACCACATATGAATAGCTAAAAAGCCAAGTCCATTCTGCATAATGTGCTCCGGTAGGCAGCCGGCGAATTACATGTGGCCGGTCGGTTGCTCGGGCCCTGAGGCCAGGCTTCTGTCACAAGCAGCAAGTAATATATGATCCACAAGGTCACAGCTAGACATAACAGCTGGTTCCTTCCTTAAAAACCATCAGAGTTCAGACACAGAATGAATGCTTGTGTATGGCACCATTCAAAAAGGTTAGGCACTGCATAAAGTAGTGCAACAGGCTGTAAAATTATGCACTATCAATAGTACCATACCAGTATATAGATGTGAACATGATGAAGCCAATAACACCGCACATGCCTAACATTACACCATTCAGTGCATTCACACAGCAAAATTTAACCTAACTATTTTTATTATCTCGTTCCACAATGACAAAGTTTATCAAACGAACTTCATCCTACAGTCATAAATGTTGACAACAATCCAGAGAAAAAAATTTATTCCTTGTCAATGGACAGCAAAATTCATACACATACAGAATCACTCAGACCTACAAGTCTACATGCACACTAGGTGAAGCATGGAAGGTGTTTGTGACTGGTAACAAATTATTATATACACAAAAACTCTATTGTACCCACACTAAACGAGGAGCCTAGCAAAAACGAACAAGCAAAGAAAGAAGACACCAACAAAATCAGGTGTGATCAGAAGAATATTAACGCATAAATTGAACATGAATATGAATGAAAAAGGAGACCTTGTACAAATGCAGAAGCTAGGGTACATATTCGTGCTCAATGGTCGGTTGCGTCCGTATCACCATTGCTGCTGGTGCTTTTGTGTTCCCCACCGAGGTCATGTGTAGTGCCTCCCCAACCTCTGCAGCATTTTCCATTTGTTGCATTTTCTTTCTTTGCCTGCACCTTTGCACCCACAACACCAGGAATCCCAACAAAATAAACGCCCCCAAACCACCAAGCACTGATCCAACAATAATCCAGACCTTATTATTATTCTTCTTTTCTCTGCCACTTGCTGTTGGAACCCCTGGTGGTGCAGGAGAAGGGGCAGTGGACTTGACCACAATAGAGAAGTGCCCCTGTTGAAAGGTTGAACATATATTGCCAGATGTTACATTGCTGAAATTGGCTAAACCATCTAAGTCAAACCAAACGCACTTTGCAATTGACCCATCCGGCACCAATTTCACATCAGAAAAGTTGATTGATATGGGTCGAGAAGAAGCACTGATATTCAATTCCGGTAAATTTTTGGCCGACAGATTCGAAGCATCATAAGCAAGGAGACCCAATACAGGAGCTAAATACATGTACCCGGGTAAAGGATAATAACCCATGGACCAATTGCCCAAGTTTTGATAGACCAGAACAAGCCTCTTCACGTATGGCTCTTCAATCACACCCATAGGAATGCCAAATTCTTTGTATGTACGAACACCATATCTCCTTAAGCTTCCACTCCTGAGCCTCATTGCTGAAATCTTAATCCCGGTTAAATTTGACGGTGGATCCCCATTAAATGGAATGCCAGTCTTCGGATTAACAAATGCCTGGTAAGCATAATCTTGGAGAAGTGCATCTAGAGCCCTTGCAGGGCCTGTTGAAGACCCAAGGGATTGAGCTCTGAGCTTTGACAACAAGCAGAACCATATCAAAAGGGGAAGCATCGCGAGACTTCTATGGAGAAGTCCCATCGATGCTTTTTAGTGTTGAAAACCAGCACAATGCCAATCAATCTAACCCGGTCGATCCCAGACAGATTAAAAAGTCAACCCCCAAATACAGAGTTTACACTCAGATCCAGAGTACCACAGTAAACAAAAATTTAAAACAGATTTGTGGTCCGAGAGAGCAAAGAAGCTTCAAACTCACTCATAACCCACCTCTAAAAATTTATTTCCTGACAATCCTAATTGTAGAATGAGCTCAAACTGGTACTCACTACACAATAAATTTATCAAACTGAATAAAAAAGCAGCATTAAAGCTTCAAACCTTGAGGCTCACATTTTTTTTTCCCCCTTCCCCTTTGGAGTCCTTTTTAAAAGAGAATTGAGGTGAGAAATTTCCACCATTCCACCTTTCGTAGAAGAAAACCCTAATTATTCAATCAGTATCCCCTATAGAGAACCAAAAAAACTGATTGAAATATGCAAAAATTCAGAATCTTTTCCAAACAATAATGGTTCTAATCCTATGGCGGAGTAAAGCAATGTAGAATCAATACAATTCAGGTGCAAAACAAGATTATTACCTGGTCCAATTGTAACCCAGAAAACCTTAAACTTGAGCTGATAGTTCAACAATGGCGAAATGTGTTCCTCTCTGCCCGAGGCCCAGCAAGCAATGAGTGGCTTAAAACTCCAAAGAAACTCTAATATTTATTCAAACCAAATGCGAAACCAAATCACCCAACACCACCGCAATTCGCCCAGAACACCCCGAATTTTCGAAAATTAAATAATCTTCCTTCTTCACTCAGTTTTGATCACAGTGGTGAATACAGCCCCCAAAACCCTAAGGGGTTGAATCGATATCGGTCTGCATTTCAAAAATATGAGTGAATCTAATCAAAATAAACAGAGAGAAATGCAGCTCAGACAAGTGCCTTGCATGATCTCAGATACCCAAAAATATCGCATTAAAAAACACCAGTAACAGAGAGGCTGAGCGGTGTACATCTATATATATGTATATATAGAAGAGAAAGTGAGAGAATTTTTGTCTCTCTCAGGTAACAAATCTTGGAGATAAGCTTACAGCTGAACTAGTGGAGAGAGAGAAAGATCAAAAAGATCAAAAATCCAATAAATAAATTGTTGAAATGAAAACCCAATAGTCCAATACTATTGCTATCACTTCTACTTATGATACGGAGTAATACAGAGAAGGAAATATTTTTCAGGTAAGGCAAAATAAGAGCAATAAATGATGAACACCACACAGTTCTTTTGTGCTGACATTATTGCCCTCGCTGTTTATGTGTAAAGACTTGCGTATTTCCCAGTCACAATTAGTCAAACTTTTCTGTTTTTAGTAGTCGGTACAGCTGTGTACAGGAGAAAAAGGACAAAAACGCAAAGTAAATCGAAATAGAGGAAAGGAAAGGTAATTTCGTCAATGATGTTCCATTGTTTCCACATGATATAGGTTCTCTTGATGTTTAGCTATTTTGCCCTAGGTGTTTTGCAAATATTACTGTTGAGGTCTCAAAGAGTTGAGGTTTGAGGTTGTTTGGGCTCAACTCATTTATGTGTGGATTCAGTTTATAATCGATTTGGGATTGTGACAAATTTGAAAAATTGAGTTTAATCTTGACTCGTTATTATCTTAAAAAGCTCAAGCTCAGCTTAATTCATTTATTAATGACAAAATTTTTCGGAATCCATTTTGATGAGTAAGAGATCGTTAAAGAAGTTAGTTACATAAGAC
>JAOTQH010231777.1:0-13700 GCA_025631255.1 Cornus kousa
GGGCATTTTGGGCAACAAAAATATGAAACAGTATTTTTCCATGTGTTTTTGGTCAAACCCATTTTAAAGAAATATGGGACTTTGACTTCACCTTTTGGTAAATATTTTGCCCAACACCCACTTATATGTAATTATCCCTTAAAATTAAGATTCATATCTAAATTTGAGTGCGATCAAATATTAAATTTATAAATTATATAATTATAATATCAAATAGTACGATAGGCACACTCCAATTATTTTAATTTCTTTTTAAAATAAAAAAAAAATTATAAATTCATTAATACATTATCTCTTATTTTATAAAATATCATAATTGATATTTGTATTATAATTTTTTTTCTCCTTCTTTAATTATTCTAATAATTTATTTATTTATTTATTTTTTTTTTGGTGAAAAGAAAATTTACTGATTTGAAATTTATTAGGATGATGGATTTGTGTTTAATTCTTTGATCTTTTTGACATCAACGAACCATATCACTTCCCAAACAAGGTCGGAGTGGCCCAAGTCATCACTATCAACTCTGTGGCGCCCGCTGACGAAGGAAATGCGTTTTTTTTTCTTTCCTTTCATTAACTCTGGTGCCCGCTGACGAAGGAAATGCGTTTTTTTTCTTTCCTTTCATTAACTCTGTGGTGCCCACTGACGAAGAAAATGCTTTTTTTCTTTCCTTTCATCAACTCTGCGATGGAGAAAGGCGCTTGGACCTTACTGACAAGCCTCTCAATTTTCAGTGCATACATACCATCACCCACTGTTCTCTATTTTATGTTCATATTGACTATTTGAACTTGCACCCGAATGCCCTTATTGGTACTTATTGTCAATTTTACGTGGAGGGGTCTCAATGCAAATGCCAAAATTAATGCTTCCATAGCATTTACTATGGTCGCTGTTTATTAAAAAGATTAAATTGGTATAAATTCACTGAGTTATCTTAAAATGGTCCAATTGTGCATAGTTAGACAACAGAATAATTCTAACGTTAACACAACAGAATTAATTAATCGAATTAATTATGTCAATCCCTTTAAGACCAAGATTAATTCAAACTCACTTGTTTTATATTGAGTGTATGATTCGATCTCCTTTTGTTGTGGGTTGGATCCAAGGGCTGCACGAGCTTAATCTTGAATCGCTGTGGATTTTGGATGATGAACGGCACGATTTGATATGCTTGTTGTTGATCACCGTGGACTTTGATGAAGACCGGCATGATTTGCTGTGCTTGATGTTCTTCGGCTCTATTTTTCTCTCTGCAATTCTGAATTTCTGAGTTCAGAATTTTTGTACCATTTTCTTCTTCCTCCAGGCCTCTATTTATAGGCCTTCTTGGATCCTTAGGATGATGACACGTGTCATCTCCTGATAAGGATAAAATTATAACTGGGCCGGACCGGTTATACTATAATAATTATCCTTAAAAAATAATTATTTCATATATATTTTATTATGAATAATTATCTTTATATTTAACCATTTGGGTTGGGCTAATTAAATAATTTAAGTGGACCAAACTTGGGCCAATTAAATAACTTAATTAAGTATTAGGCCAATATTTAATGGGTCCAATTGTCAAAATTAAAGCCCACTAAAATTTTAATGTCTACATTGAGTTTGGATCATGTTGACAATCTTGTCCAATTTTGTTCACTTGATGCTCCTTTGTGCCAAAATTTAATTCCACAGCTCAAAAGCATAAATAATTTATTAGGCCTGTTTTCTTCATCAGTCTCACTAGTGATGGAAGATATTAGCAAACTTTTACATGTTAAAATTGTTTAGTTTGTGATTTTAATCTTTGTTTAGACTTGAATTGTGTTAGAACAATACATTCTAGTGTGGGATTTACTTTGTTTAACTGTATGTTCACCATCCAATAAAAAATAATTGATTACTCTTATGCATGCAGTTCAATTACCAAATAAAAAATTAATTGAGCTGAAGAGGCTCAAAGAATCAAACAGTGGTGAACATGGCATTAACATTCTAATTAAAATCAAACAGTGGTGAACATGGCATTAACATTCAAATGTAAGTTTGAGTCAGACTCTTATCACATCGACCTAATCTTAAATTTATAAATTATATAATTATAAAATCAAATAGGACGAGGGAGGCACACTCCAATTAATTTTTTTTTAAAAGTAAATAAAAAATATATATAAATATATTAATGCATTATCTTTTATTTTATAAAATACCATAACTGATATTTGTATTATAAACTTTTTTTTTTTTCTCCTTCTTTAACTATTCTAATAATTTATTCTTTTGTTTTTTTTTTTTTGTCATGAAAAGAAATTTACTGACTTGAAATTTATTAGGATGATGGATCAGTGTTTAATTCTTTGACAACTATTCAAAATAAAAATAGAGAAAATAGTAAATCGTTGATCCGGCCACATAGGATGCTAGTTTACCTGCCTTCTTAAAATACAATATGATAATACAAGGTACTGTTTGATAAAACAAAAAATTAAGTATTGAAAATTTTAAGAACTCAATTTTAAGTTTAGAAGTTTTTAAATGGTAATTAAAAAACAAATATTTTTTGATATTTTTTAAAATTTTCAGTATTCAGAGTGATAAGTGATGTTTCAGTCACTTAAAATATTATTTCATTTTAAGTAGCCTCACCGTTTTCAGTGGTATATAAATTTCATTATCAAACACAATTAATTAGATAAACGCTAAATTAGATAATCAAACAGCATATTAAGGTAAAATAGTCAAAAGCAAAACATGTTTCTTTTTTTTTTTTTTTTTTTTGGGCGCGCTTTTCACAAGATTCCTGTATTGAGAGTTTATTGTCAAAATAATTAGGATTTTTTTTAATCAACAAAGTAAACTTAAGGACAGAATCACATGAAATAAAATAAAATTCAAAACATGTAATATGATAAGAAAAATAAAAGAAAAAATTATCATCACCATTAGCATCCATAGAGTTGAATAGCTCATTAAATTTTAAAATATTCTATTATTAGTTATTTATAAAGATTAATATTAAATTCTAAGGAAAGAGAAAGTAGAATATTAATAAATCCTGAAGATCCGTTTGGTTAGACGGAAAATTATGATAGAAAGTGAAAATGAAAGAAATGAAAAGAAAATCAAGTTTCTATCATGCATTTGGTTAGTAAGAATTTGTTTCAAAAAAGTTGTGAGAAAATATTATTTTGTGTATTTGGAAAGTATAAAAGTTAAAAGAAAGTGATTGTAATTACCAAAACTATCATTTTAGTTAAAAGATTACTTTGTACTCTTTTGAGATATTAATCTGTCTTCTGAATTATGAACAAAATTAAAATTTTAAATTCAAAATGAAACAATAAATATGATATTTAATAATTTGGTATATGTGATTATAGGTACAAGTTTAATTAATAAATTTTTTTTTTCCTGACACATATTTAAGAAAAAAGATTGAAGTTAATATATATACTTTTAGACATTGAAAAAAAAAAAATTGAGCCTAAATGAAATACAGTGCTTCAACTAAATTAATTTGATACATCTAATATATGTAGAATTAAAACTAAGTTGGTTTGGTACATCTAATTTACCTAAAGTACTAAAATTGAGAAAAGTCTATATATAAAAAAAGTATATGTACAAATTAAATTGTAAATTGTATACGTAGAGACACTAATCTTAGTTTTTCACCCAACACTCTATTCCTAAATATTCAAATTTATATATATATCACTCTAAATCATTATTAATTATGAAAAAAAATATAACAAAATTTTAATTTTGTATGCACGTATAAAACTATATACAATTAAATTATTATTACATTATCATATAAGTAATTTATAATAGAATGGAACTGACCTATTAATGAAGTTTGTGAAAAAAGTGGTATGGGTATAATAGAAAACTAAGATATGAAAGAACTAATTTTACGGGAAAGTAAAATTTCTATATATTTTTTGCGAGAAACATTTTGAGGAAAAGAAATTTACTTTTTTTAAAATTTTCTCTTTCACGCTAACCAAACTCTAAGCAAATTTAAAATTTTTTTATTTCTTTTTATTTCTATCTACGTCATGCTAACCAAACCAATCCCATATGCATAACAACTATATTCTTAATTCTCTACATGTTTTCTTTTCATCTCTTCCCAGTCTTTCTCTATCCAATTTCCTGAGCTAGTAGTCTTGTAATTGTGCAATGGACCTGGTGAGCCTAATCTTGGATGTTGCGTGCCTATTATGTGGTTGCATCGGGAATACTACCAACTATATTCGTCATCATCAAAAAAATCTCTCCACTTTGAGAATGGAAATGGAAAAATTGAGAAGGCAAAGAGACGACATGAGGCAGGAAGTTGAAGCTGCTGAGAGGCAACCAATGGGTCTACGCAGCAGACAAGTTGATGGGTGGCTCCACAGTGTGGAACAACTGGAGAGGGAAGTGGACCAGATTCTCCAAAAGGGTGATGAACAGATCCAGAGAAGATGTTTCAAAGTTTGCCCTAGAAATTGCTGGTCTACCAACAAAATCGGAAAGAAAGTATGGAGAAAGTTACAAGCTGTGTCTCAAGCGATCAGTGAAGGTAAAAAAATTCCTGTGGCGGTAACAACCGTAACATCGGCCCCACCACACGCCCAAGAAATTCCCCTGAACAGGACTGTGGGCTTGGATTCGAATTTGAACGAGGTCTTGAGACTCCTTAGAGACGATGATGGCCATGTTGTGGGAATCATCGGGATATACGGGATGCCTGGAGTTGGAAAGACAACCCTTCTGACGAAACTCAACAATGAGCTTGCAAAGCAAGTGATCTCTGGAGAGTTTGATAAGGTGATATGGGTTGTGGTGTCCAAAGATCAAAGTAGCGTCGAGAGCGTTCAAGATAAAATAGGGAAAAAGCTAGGATTTCCAAAAACATGGAGCCGTGATAATACCCAAGACGAGAAAAAAGCAGAAATCTTCAGGGTATTGCAAATGAAGAAATTTGTGCTACTTTTAGATGACGTATGGAGTCCGATTGATCTTGTTGAAGTGGGAATTCCAACACTTCCAGTTGACAATCAACATAAGTCTTCCAAGGTAGTCTTCGCCACCAGATTCATGAATGTGTGCGGTGTTATGGAAGCCAAGAAGATGATTGAAGTGGAATGTTTGCCATGGCAGGCAGCCTGGGATCTGTTTAAAGATAAGGTGGGAGAAGAGACCCTCAATTCTCACCCCACGATAGGGAGGCTCGCAGAAGATGTTTGCAAAGAATGCGCCGGATTGCCATTGGTGCTGATTACAATTGGACGATCCATGGCTACCAAAAGAACTCCCCAAGAATGGAAACATGCATCAAGTGTGCTGAAGAAATCTACATTCAAAATTTCAGGTATGGAAAATGAGGTGTTTCACCGTTTAAAGTTCAGTTATGATAACTTGTGTGATGAAACAACTCAGATTTGCTTCCTATATTGTGCTCTCTACCCAGAAGATTGGGATATTTCTGTCCCCGATCTCATAGAATTTTGGATTGGTGAGGGGTTTTTTGACAATGAATGTGATAACATTGACGAGGCTTGTCAAATGGCATATGAAATTATTGGTACGTTGAAGCGTGCATGTTTATTGTTGAAGGACAAAGGATATGATTCTTGTGTGAATATGCATGACGTGATTCGGGACATGGCATTAAGTATAGTTAATTCGGAAAGTGGAAAGCAGATCAAATATTTTGTGCAAGGAAATCTTAATTTGACCACAGCACCTCCTATTTCTAAATGGGAGAAGGCTGAACGAGTATTTTTGTTGAATAATTCAATTGAGGAATTAAGTGAAACTCCTGAATGTCCCAATCTCTTGACTTTAAATCTTTATAACAATAAATTGAGGACCATATCTGATAACTTCTTTCAGTTTATGCCAGCTCTCAAAGTTTTAGACCTGTCATGGAATAGAAATTTAACCAAGTTACCGGCAAGTTTTTTTGGGTTGCTTTCTTTGCAACATCTTAATCTCTCATATACCGGTAAATTTGAAGTATTTATATCTATGTTTTCGAAGGGAAAATGGTGTAATAATCCCGCCGCAAGTTATATCAAGTCTATTGAAACTGCAAAGGTTGGAGATGTGTGATTGTGTTATTTTATTAGAAGGAATTGATGAAGAAAGCAACTTTGAATTGTTTTTACATGAATTGGAAAGCTTGAATCACCTGCAATATTTAACTTTGGCGGTGAAAACTGAGGTGGCACTCCAAAATCTTTCAAGTTGGCGAAAATTACGAAGTTGTACTGCTAGATTAACTATTAAAGAATGCAAAGGATCGAGTTCACTGCAATTGTCTTCTCTACTAAAGAACGCAAAGAGACTAGAATGGCTTGAAATTTTTAAGTGCAGTGATTTAGAGGAGTTGTCAATGAGGCGGGATCATATAATAATAGATGCAGCAAGCAAAAGCTTCCACAACCTCCGAAATGTCACGATCATAGGCTGTAGGGTTTTGAGGGATCTAACATTGCTAATTTGGGTGCCCAAACTTCAAAATTTGTATATTTCTGGATCTGATGCAATGGAACAAGTAATAAAAGATGTGGATTGCAGTGTTAAAGATATTGGTGGGGAAGGACATTTGAATGTATTCAGGGAGCTACAAACATTGACTCTGTATGGACTACCAGAGTTAAAAAGCATCTACAGTCGTCCATTGCCCTTCCCCTCTCTCATTCAAATTGAAGTGTGTGGTTGTCCAAAGCTTAACAAACTTCCATTTGACTTCAATAGCGGCAAAGGAACTCTGCAATCAATTAAATGTATGAGAGATTTGTGGGATAAGTTAGAATGGGAGAATGAAGAAACTCAATCTATTTTCTCTCCTCTTTTCAAACCATTGCTATTTTGAGGAAGAGCTGTCGTATCTTACAGGTAAATATCTCTATTGTTAATGGCTAGTTATTGTGTCTCTATTGTTAATGGCTAGTTATTGTTTTTTTTTTTTTGACCTTTTTCCCGTTGATCTAGTTTGTTTAATAATGTTAACAATAATATTAAAAATAATATCTTCTGTTACCATATTACTAGACACTTTATATCTATATATATATATATATATATAATAATTTCTATATACATTTTTATAATTTTAATATTTATATAAAATATACTCCGTACTTATTAAACCGTAGTTTCCTAATTAAATCAATCAAGATAGTTTCCTTTTGGATGCATTATATACAATAAACAATTAAACAGCACTTTTTCTTCAATTTGATCTTACAGGCTTATCTTTTATTTTATTGACAACCAAATAATAAAGAAAAATTACACTGATCCACTCAGGTGGACTCTAACTATATATATATATATATAAATTTAGGATTTTTAATGAAGTTCCTTTTTCTTTTCTTTTTAAATTCTTTCTTCTATTCAATTTTGCTTTTCACGTTATTTTTTGAGGTTTCAATTTAATTTAACTTTGTAACGTACATTGTTACCCTCTGATTTGGGCTACCATTGCTGAATTTATCACTTTGAGGAAAATTTGAACTTGGCAAATGCATTCCGATTTTGGCTGTAGGGCTATAATCTTCTCTTACTAAATGAAATCTATTTTTTTTTTTTTTTTTCTTTTCTTTTCTTTCAAACATTTGTGAGATGATAATTTTATTTTTAATTGTATCAATGGCCAATTTCCTGATATTTAATCAGTTACTAATGACAACTTCATTATCAATATACATAAAAGCTTGTCTAAGTAGTACTCTCTCTGTATATAATTTTCGTAGGTCTGTAATTAGCTTTTTTTTTTTTTCTTTTTTTTCATGAATTAATGTCCTGTCTTTAAAAATAAAAATTAGAACAATAATAATGGCCTTTATATTAATGAACAAATGTACTTTGGTGTTGATGGTGATGCCCTCAAAATTTTGGAACGATCTATTTAATAGTAGACTTTAATAAAATTATTAGGATATTTACTTATCAAAAAAATATATATACTACTTCCTCACTAAAAAAAAAAAAAAAAAATATTTAATAAATCCTCTAAAAAGTTGAATTTTAAAATATTAATAATATTTATTTACCAAATAAAATATTAAAAGGATTCAATATGTGGGAAAAATAATCTCATCGTAAAAAAGAAAAAAAATCAAAAAGTCGAAATATAACTCATAGCCTCCTCTCTTTTCATCTTGCCATTTTTTTACCAACTCGGAATTATTGTCCAATTATATATATATATATATATATATGCCAAAATTATATATTTTGTATGTGTGGATCATACTTTCTCATTTTAATTAAAGTAACTTTTTAGCTCCCTTTCTCAACCTTTGCTTTTAGCTCCCGTTCCAGTAGTATTTAAGATAAATTTTAATAAAATAAACTCTAATTACCAATTTACCAAGAAGGCATATGGTAATCAATTCAGTGTTAAATTCTTTATATAATACATAGAATATTTATACTTTTTTTATTCATAAAAAAAGGGAAAAAAAAAAATTAACAATACATTACATGTATGTAAAATTTATCTTATAAAAATTTTATACATTTTTTGCTTTAAATTATTCTTAGATTAGAAACAAAGTTACCAAAGAAAATAATCATAATTAATTATTTGTAAAAGGAATTCGTTTTTGATAATTCTGTATAATTTTTTTAATTAAGTTTTTGATAATTTTGTGAAATTTTTTTTAATTAAGATTATAAATTAACTATTTTACTTTTTATCTATATTATTATTAAAAGTAATGGGTCATTATGTTTTAAATCATTTATAAATAAAATAATAAAATAATTTACCAATTTATATCTATATGGATCAAGGTGTTTCGAATTATTTACAAATAAATAATAATAAAATAAGTTATCAATAAAGATTAAAATATTTAAAACAAGTTACCAATTATTTGAGAGAGACAAATGAGCAATGATAGTGAGGATGAAGAAAAGTTTTTTTTCATACTAAATTCGGTTGCTACAGATTTTGGTGAAAAGAGGCTAGTAAAGAATTTTGCTGTTTTGATAAATGGAAAGAAAGGTAGTGGGTTTGAAATAGGGAGGGAGTGATTTATAGTAAATGGAAAGAAAGGCATTGGGTTATAACTCTTAGAGTATCTCCAACTACTGTATGCGTGTGTACACACACACACACACATATATATATATATATATATATATATTTGTAAATGTGATGTGTTATGATAGATTTATAAAAAAAAAATTCAAATTATTTATTTTTAACTCCAACAATTGTTTTATACCTTTTGTATAAAAATATATCCCCAATGATAATTAATGAGTGTCCTGGACCCCACATAATTTTAACAAACTTACTTAATATTGGGTTGATTCATTAATGGAATGAGAAGAGGGATGCAAAATGAAATATGATGATGTGGCCGTGTAAAAAGGTTGTGTAAAATACACAACAATTTTACGTGGCAGTGTATCTTAATAAACTGCTGGACATAAAAAAAAATTATACATTATACGTGCAGTGTATATTTTATATAAAAGAGTTTTGTAACATACTGCTGACTTGCTCTTAAATTTGAAAGGAAAATGATATTATTGACAACTTTAATAATTCAACAAAAATATGACGTGGTTATTCAAAATTTTAACTTAAATAAGCATCATTACTATTCTGATTTATTTTCATAAAATACTCTCTTTCCTTTTCCTTATCTTTTCAATTTTGCAGTCCTATCATATTTTTCACAATAGGATTCATGGTACTCAAATTTAAAAATTTGATGTTGGAAACGGGGGCATTAAAAATATAAACTTTGGATGAGAATTGAAATAGATTCCGCTAAAATTTTTTTGCGAATCTATAGACCAGCACGTTCCTCTCTGCAAGGAGATGAACGTGGTATATTTACTTTCTCAAATCCGTTTCTAGGTGAATGAGAAATTCGATCCAAAGTGAGGGGTTTGAAAAGCCTAAATGGAAAAAATGTTGAAACCAATTGAAATTTAAATAAGTCAAGCTTGGGCTTGGATTTGGGCTTGGAATTGGGCCTAATTGTAAAGTCAGGATTATTCCTTTTATTAAATGGAATTTTGGATTGGGCTTATTTTGGAATGGGCTTATTTAAATGGGTTTCACAAATGGGTGGATTTTTTGGGTGGTTAGTTTTTTGAATTAAAAAAATTACTTTTTAGTTTTTCTAAAGGGTTACACCTTTTAAATTAAAAAACCACTTTTTAGTTTTGTCAAAGAGTTGCATATATTTCTAAAGGGTTGTATATATTTTTCAAAGAGTTGCATCTATTTGTAAAGAGTTGCAACTCAAAACCAATAGACACCATGTGAACCATTATAACCTATTGGAATGGATGTGTTTATTGGTGAACAGACACCATGTGAACCACTGCAACCTATTGGAATGGATGTGTCTATTGGCGAACAAACACCATGTGAACCATTGCAACCTATTGGAATGGATGTGTCTAGTGCTGGATAGACACCATGTGAACCATTGCAACCTATTGCAATGGTTGTGTCCAATGATGAAGAGACGCATCCAATCCGAAAAGGCATTTCTGTTTCTATAAATACTCCCCTTTGGATCATTTGCAAGTTGTTCATTTTTTATTTTTCTTCTATCTCCCTCTCTACACTTGAACCCAATCCAAGTGGGTTCAAATCATAGGTTAAGTGGTCCGAACCAGACCCTAATCCAATTTCATCGAGCCATTTTAAGATTGGTTCGAACCATTTGGTTTAGATTGCATCTAATTCAGCATTTATATAGTATAGATGCATTTTTGAGTCAGAGAGAGTATTACACAGAGCAGGTTCGCCGTATCCACGAGTTTGTAGTGCTGCTACTGGTGGATGTAGACCGTTGTATCCTGGGAGATAGACGTCACTAAGTCCGTTAGCACCATAGCGGGGCGAATCTGTCTTAAGGACATAGTATCCAATACTAGCCTCGGTCCAGTATAAGTTTTGTTATATCTTAAATGTCACATGAAGCATATATTTTTCCAACAATTTCTTCCAATCATTTGACAGGTACCATCTCAGAAGTGCATTTTTCAAAGCTAAGTAAGCTGAAGATCTTACTCTTCTCCTCAAATTCCTTCATTTTGAATGTCAGTTCCAGTTGGATTCCTCCATTCCAAGTACGCAATCTTGACATGGGTTCATGTCAATTAGGTCCTTCATTTCCAGCTTGGCTTGAACCACAAAAGGAGCTCAGTTTCCTTGATATCTCAAATGCTAACATTTCTGGTTCTATACCAATCTGGTTTTGGGATATCTCTTCTAATCTGTTGCTGTTAAATGTTTCCCTCAATCAGTTGGTTGGTCAGCTTCCAAATCCTTTAAATGTAGCTCCCTTTTCTGATATTGATTTCAGCTCCAGCCGCTTTGAAGGACCACTTCCTCTTCCTATTGTCCAGATTGAGTTACTAGATCTCTCCAACAGTCAATTCTCCGGTCCAATCTCTCAAAATATTAGTAAATCCATGCGAGAGTTGATCTTTCTATCTATTTCCGTTAACCAACTAACCGGACAAATATCATCCACCATAGGAGAAATGCTCTCCCTCGAAGTCATTGATCTTTCTGGGATAAACTTAACAGGAAGTATTCCTTCAAGCATAGGGAATTGTTCTTTTCTAAAGGCTTTAGACCTCGGAAACAACAGCTTGTCTGGGGTGATTCCAAGTTCTTTGAGTCAGTTGAAACTGCTTCGCTCATTCCACCTAAATGGCAATATGTTTTCAGGAGAGGTCCCCACTTCTTTCATGAATTTGTCAAGTTTAGAGCCCTGGACCTTGGAAAGAACTGGTTATTCGGTAATATTCTGTCATTGTTTGGAGATGGTTTTACAAATCTTAGAATCTTTAGCCTGAGATCGAATGCATTTTCTGGAGGAATTCCCACTCAGCTTTCACATTTAAGTTCACTGCAAGTCCTTGACCTTGCAAAAAACAATTTAACTGGTAGCATTCCAGCCAGCTTGGGTGACCTGAAAGCTGTGGCACAAGAGCATAAAGTAAATCAATATCTGTTATATGGGATGTACATGGGCCGGTACTATGAAGAAAGTTTGGTTGTGTGTATAAAAGGTGGACCTCAAAAATACACCAAGACTCTCTCTCTAGTGACTACCATCGACCTGTCTGGAAACAATTTAAATGGGGACTTTCCAGTGGATATAACAAAATTGTCAGGCCTTGTGGCCTTGAACTTGTCAAGTAACCAAATCAGTGGCCAAATTCCTGAAAACATTTCAAGTTTGCGTCAACTATCATCTGTTGATCTATCAAGTAATAAGCTCTTGGGTGCAATTCCTCCAAGTACGCCATCATTAACATTTTTGGGTTTTCTGAACCTATCGGATAATAACTTCTCAGGTAGGATCCCTTACACCGGGCAGATGACGACCTTTAGTGAGTCTGCTTATGCTGGAAATCCTGGTCTTTGTGGACCTCCCCTTGTTAAATGCCAAGGTGAAGATTCAGATCAACCAAAGACTATTGAGAATGACAATGGTGACAATTTCATTGAAAAGTGGTTTTACTTGAGCGTTGGCTTGGGATTTGCTGTTGGACTTCTTGCTCCTTACTTGATCATAGCAACAAGAAAACCTTGGAGTGATGCATATTTCAGTTTCGTGGACAAAGTAGTACATAGATTACCGTGTGTGAACAACAGAAGAGCAATACACAAATGGTAGGATATCTTGTAAGTTCTGTAATGTGTATCATAAGAGCTTTGTTTGGTAGAGAATTTCATTACATTGTAGAAAATTTCAAAATTTTCAAAGTACTTGAACTTTTGTCATCAGAAAACTGTTCTGCATGCCTTTTGGTGGCATAATTGGCTGTTAGGTTCTTTTCAATAACTACTTTAATTGAAAAACAAACTATTTACACAAAAATAAAACTAAAAATCAAAAGTTGTTAGAGATTAATTGAATTCAAGTGATTTTTGCATATAAAAAGGATGCAGCTATTCCTTTGGCAGACCATATTATTCCAAATCAAATTTTTTTTTTTTTTTTCATAAATATTCCCAAACATTTTTGTCCTCGTGTAAACTATACTTTTTAAAAGATTAATATTTCGAAAACTTGTCAATCACAGAATTATGTCTTTCAACATGTGATGGCCATTTCAGGATGGCAAATTTCCATGTGGAAAAACCTGCTGATTCGTCACACACAAAAAAAAAAAAAAAATATATATATATATATATATATATATATAATTTCTACAAATAAATTCTATATTTTAAAATATTATAGTACTGATTGAATCTAAGCATGAAAACAATAACTTAATTGTAAGAAAATAGGTTCAAGACACAGTTGGACAGCACAAGTACCAGGCCACTGGAAACTCATTTACACATACTCTATTGAAACAGTGGGATAAATTAAGTCTTAAGGAAAGTGGTATTCTAACACGTCTTGAAACCTGAAGAATGATAGAATTCACTTTCGTTCTTTTCTTATATTTTCTTCGTATAAGTGACATTCTAACACACCTCGGCAAAAACCCAATGAAAGCCACTTTCCTTCTTCTTCTTCTTTTTAAAATTTTAATTAAATTTATTTTTCTTTTTCTTTTTCTTTTATGCTTATTTTCTTCCATATTTCAAAGTGGCATTCTAACATGCCTTGAAACCCAATGAAAGCCACCTTGATCCTTCTTTTCTATATTTGATATTTTCTTCCCTTGTCACAATTTTCTTAATGTCAATGAT
>JAOTQH010231787.1:0-13699 GCA_025631255.1 Cornus kousa
GTGTGTGTGTGTGTGTGTGTGTGTGTGTGTAGAGAGAGATAGAGGATGATAAATAAGAATTTCAAAGGATATAGAGAACGTCTGTAGCTCATGAATGGACTTACAAGGCATCTCAAAGTAGTCCAGTGTAGTATGTCGTTCAGTGAGATCCCATGGGACATGCTCCATCCATGGAGCAACCACTCATTGATGATATAGTTTCAGCCAATAAAACTAAAGCATGAAATGATGCTTTAGAATTATCAGAGTAAAATAGGATTCACTAACAACAAATTTCAACTGAGTTGTCATGGAGCATGTCATTAACTAATGATTTAGTTTTAGTCGATGAAATCAAAATGGGGAAACTAATAACGTACAATTGTAGGGAAGCAATGGTTATACTACTAGCAAACTGGGAGTTTAGAATGTTGGAAAATATAACTTGGTAATAGGATTAGATATGGGAGCATGAAAAATGTGTGAACTTTATGTGGAAATATGGAAACAGATCCACTTGCAAGAGTCAAATTACATACCGTTATATGACAATCAATTTACCACAAACAAGCTCAAGCAATCTCTCCTAACAATTCATAAAATAAATATTATGTAACTAAACTATTAGACTACCAGAAGATATAAGGGGAGATCTCGAAAACAGAACAAACATATGACTTATTATTTCTGAATAACAGAGTTGACAAATTAATTATCTACCAATAAAATTCATGGTGATATAATTAGAGTTGTATAGTTTGATACCTAAAAAAAAGTAAATGGAAATGATAATCAGAGAGACAACATCAAGTGACAAACTAACATTGCACTTTGCAGTATAAGCAGTAAAAATTATGCCTCCACTGGCAAGAAACGGGCTTTTTAGGACATACCCCACAATTATTAATCATTAGCATCATAATTCCAGTTAACATTCAACGCATAGCTAGAAACTGTTTATTTATTGCACAAATTATAACAAAAAATACATGAGAATAGCAAATTCCAAAAAAGTAACTAGAAAGGTTGGATCAGTAGTATTAAACAAAAGTAAGTGAAGAAGGCATTAAAACAATTATCAAGTTTTCTTGGCAACTGTTACTGACATAGAAAGTATACTTTGTACTTACCATCTAATGCACGAATTGCATCTAAAGCGTCCCTGCGATCATCAAACTCAACAAAGGCATAACCAGGAGGTCTTCTTGCAACCCAAACACTGCATTAATTCCATGGACATGTAAGAGGCCAACAACAATCAAAATGCAAGATGAAAAAGATAAAAGAAATTCACCAAAATATTAGGAAAGGAAAAAGGCCAAACTCAAAATAAGTGGTATAGCACAAAAATTTTGTCAACCTCTTTACTGCACATTGAGAATATAAATAAAATATAATCATATGAAGGAAAATTTCATACATTAGCACCATCTATGCAACTTACACATGGCCAGATATTGTGGTTAAAACTATGTAGTCTTATTTAAATTTGCGATAAATCCAAACTCATGCAAAATTTTAATGTTTTATATAGGCAAACAAAATTGTGAGATAATTCCATTCATATAAATACTCAACATAGCATTGACCATGTAGATTTCATGATGATGGACAGTGGTGACAAGTGTCAACCAGAACAGCAGCAATATCATAAATATATATCAAGTTACAAAAATCAGATTGTGTAGGTAGATGGGTGTGCACCTGAACACACTACACAGGCAAGACATAGCATCTAAATTCTTAAACACATTTTTTGCCAGGTAGACCAGCACAAAACAAATGAAACGACATAGATCTACAGAAATATTGTCGACAATAGAATCAATTTTAGCAAAGAAAATTATATTTTGTCCCCTGAACAGAATTTACATTTTGTAGAGGAAATTTTGAGAGGAGGCCCCGGTTAAGGTCCGACACAGGCTACGTGCTGACCAGCAGGATCACACAAGTATGGACCAAGTCCGAACTTTTGAACATGGTTCGATAGCTTTTTCTTGTGCTAGTACTACGAATAGTAGCACGGGTCGACCCTATAAGCATGCTATACAAATACAATAGTACAGCTTTTTAGAATTTCATTAATCGTAAACTGGAAAAAAAAAATAATAATAATAATAATAAATAAATAATAAATTTGAATTTAACCCTATTCCCATCCAAAATGATCTTGGATGACTATGAAAATATGAAAACAAGCATAATTAACAAATTTTCAATCCCAAAATGCTTTCATAAAATATGAACTCATGCATGTTCCAGGATTCAATTGTAAATATATGAGATAACAAGCCTCAATCAATATGCCTGACATTAAAAGATATTCATTCTCCCAAAAGAAAGCATAGTCAATAAGAGGTACCCTGTGAAGCCAGTTTCATTTATATTGAATTCTCACTCATTTAATCCTAGTGCAAAATGCACATTTAGGCATGTGAGAGATTTACCAAACTGATGTATGGGCGTGCTAAAACACAAGCCCAGAACCACAGCACATTTTAATACACTCAGGGTAGCATGAGCATGCACCACTGCCTAAGAATATAGTTTCTTTACACCAAGATTCATACTTCCAATCGTTTTTATCTTAAAATCTTTTACATGCATCCAGATAACAGATGGAACTACCTGGATTGTACAAATTGTCAAATAATTCACAAGCATTAACCCAGCAAACAAAATTCATAGGCATGTCATGGGCATGCCTGTATCAAGGCGTCAGATTTATGCGTGCCCAAATTTTATTAGATGAATATATGGCTTATGGGTCCATTCAACCTTTTTTTAAAAAAAAAAAAATCCTAAAGGCAGAATAAAACTAATTCATGTACCATGCGAACATATAAACAAAACATCTGAGGAACTACTCACAAACAAATAATCTCAAGTATTATTAGGCATCAACAACAGATTTAACACCTCAAGACCCACAATTCACCAATCTTTCAAACACATGTTAAATAACATTACACATAGAACACATATTCAAGAGAGTCATAAAAAAATGAAATTCACCTCCTGAGAACGCCGTAGATTCGGAATTCATCTTCGAGCTCTCTTTCTGAAACTCGCGGATCCAAATTCCCAACATAAACTCGAGACATTGTCGTGACCTACTCAACATATAACAAAACGCCTAAACATTACTTTCTTTCCTGAGAAAATAAAATTTCCAGCAAATTTTCCGTAACAACAAACGGAACCTTTTAGAAACCCCTAGGTTTTGCTGATACGAAGTCAACCAAAAGATCCAAAACTAGAAATATATATATATATATATATATATATTATGCATATGTATATATCTATCTATATATAGATCTGCAAGCGATCTCCCTAACTGAATCCCGAAATTGATAGTTTACCTTCCAAAATTCTTACCGTTTGCGCCTCAATTATTGAAGTGCGACTGGCTCCGGAACGAATCGCAGAGCCCTAAAACCCTAATACGAATGAGAGCAACCGGGGTAGCTTTTTTAAATTGGGCAAAAATTGCACTCGCATTTGACCTTTGTGTGCAAACAACGTGGCAGTCACGTGAACAGGTGGGGCGCACAACAATAAAAACTAATTAGGAATTGCCACGTACACTCTGACTGATAAAGAATGGCACGTGGACAACAAAAAGTTAAAAATAAAAGAAAATGATAACTTTAACATTAACTTCATAAAATATGACGTAGTTATTCGGACTATTTTAAAATTTTAACTTTAATATGTATATTAGTGATCTTATTTGTTTTCATAAAATATGTCTCTTTTTTTTCATATTTTTTAATTTTTCATAGCCACTTTCTTTATTTTTTTTATTTTTCATTTGTTATTGTATCATCATCATCATCTTCTTCTTTTTTTCTTTTCTTTTTTTACAATTTTTTAATACTTTGCAATTTTTAAAAAAAAAAATTATTTCCTTACTTTGGTTTTTTGGGACACAGATAAATCATTAATTTTGATCATTATAACAATTAACAAATGTCTATCAAAATAATTGATGTATATTAATGATTAAATACGCAATGTTTTATCTCAATAGTTCTTACAGAGATGCAATATGATGATTAAAACTTTAATGCAAACAAAAATACTAGATTAAAATGAAACCAACCTAAAAGAGACTACAACTTTCTAAATAATTAATTACCATGTATTTTAATATGAGTCACATTATATTTGACACATAAATAGTCACATAGACTTGGTAAAGTTGTAATTTTTTATTTATTGGGCTAAATAGCAGGACTCAAATTAAAAATTAATTTAAAAAAAAAAAAAAAAATTGTATCCCTTTTCGAACTTGTAAGAACAATTTCCAATTCAGGAAACCAAAAAAACAATAAGAAGAAAATTAAATTTGTTGCTAGCAGAGAAAAAAGCAAAAAAAAAAAAACAAAAAAACCAAAACTAACCATTGTTTAATTCTAGTAATATTTTTGGCATTTTATTTTAATCCGAAACTAAACAAGTCTTTTGTTGTAGGTAGAGTATCTTAAATAGTAATTGAAAACATATTTTGCAACATACATTTGTTGCAAAAATTTTGGAACAAAAAAGATGAAAACATGTTGGATAAAAGCGAGATGATGTTTTTTTTTCTTTCTTTTCCTCTTTCTTTCTTTCTTTCTTTCTTTCTTTCTTCTTCTTCTTCTTCTTCTTTTTTAACGAACAGAATTAGCATTAGACAGAAAGAAGATTATAATCCGAAGTGTAAGCATTTAACAACAACGGAGGCCATATGCTTCACTCAAAATTACAGCATTTGGCTTTCAAAACCGTTTTACTCAAAAGATGAGCATGACATTACCCTTTCGAGGGGTCCAAGCAAGAGGACACCCACACAAGAAAGAAGAATGGTAGGAACATCCGCAAGAATCACTGAAAGGGCTTCTTCAGAAGGGTGAAGGTCCATCACCAATTTGCAATCCCCCTCCACAACAACCTTGGTATAACCTTACCATTTGAAAAGAGTAAGAGACTCCCTTAGCACAATACCTTCAGCCACTGTAGGACTACAAACATTTTGCAAAAAAATTGATGCCATCTGAATTGGATGGCCTAAATGGTTCCTAAGTAAGAAACATCCACCACAAGACTTTGAAATGGAGCAATAAGAAGCATCAAAATTTAACTTGAGGCTTCCAAAACCTAAGGCAGTCCAACAAGATGGATAAGGAAGAACAGAGATAGGTAAAAAGGAGAGGAGAGCAGTTTGATTCCTAACCTCTCGGAATTCATGGAAATTCAAAACGACCTATTGGGAAATGTAATGACCCACTACATCACATGATATGATATTGTCCGCTTTGGTCCTGAGCTCACACATTTTTGCTCTTGGGTTTTACCCCAAGAGGCTTCATATCAGTTGGAGTGACATACCTACATATAAGCATTTCACATTTCCTTTTCCCATGCGATGTAGGATTGCGCACCCGTAGCTTGCCAGTGTGGTAGCTTGTCAGTGTCTCTCGCACCCGCTCACGGCACACCCGTCCACAAGTTCATCACAATCCACCCCCTTTGGAAGCTTGACGTCCCCGTCGGCACACTTCCGGCTGGGTCAGGTTCTGGTACAATTTGTAACAACCCACTCTATCACATAATATGATATTGTCCGCTTTGGGCCTGAGCCCGCACGTTTTTGCTCTTGGGCTTTACTCTAAAAGGCCTCATACCAGTTGGAGTGACATACCTATATATAAGCACTTCACCTTTCCTTTTCTCAGGCGATGTGGGATTGTGCACCCGTAGCTTACCAGTGTGGTAGCATGTCAGTGTCTCTCGTACCCGCCCACGGCACACCCGCCTACAAGGTCATCACAGGAAGCATCAAAAGGCTCTCAGACAAAGTTATTAAATATGAGATCATTCTGGCACTTCTATATAGACCAATAGATAAAAACCACCAGACTAATACAAGCTGACGAATCATCACCTGCATTCCAAAGCTCTATAAGACCAAACCATCTTTTTTGCCAATAAGACGGCAACAAATTGCTAAAGTCCAATCTCAGCGGACTAAGTTTCCAAACTTTACAAGCAAAAGGGCAGGTAAAAAGAATATGATCAATCGACTCTACCTCCGACCCACAAAACTTGCAAAAATTCTCCACGGATCCACCACGTTTTTGGAGTTGCTGAAGCACAGGTAAACGATCATGGAGACCCTACCACATAAAGAGTTGGATTTTCAAGTCTGAATTTTCCAAACATTATCCCACATTTTTTACTTTTTCGAGGCAAAACTACAACTAGCTGGATTAGGGAAAATCTATCTCTGAGGGAGAAGTGACAGAGCCACATAATATGCACTCTTCACTATGAAGATACCATTGGAAGTGTGTCCCCAAATTTTGTGGTCCGAGCATCTCGTATGACTAAGCGGTATTTAAAGAATCAGATTGCAATCACAGAAGTTGAAGTGTTGGGAAATTAAAAAAGTATTCCAAGAGTAGGAAGACCGATTAATCAAATCAACAACTGAATGGAAATGAGCGCGAAGTTTCTTAGAAGTAACAGCAAAATTAGACTTATCTGAAAGCCAATTATCGGACCAACAATTAACACACGAGCCATCCCCAATACGCCACTTCATTCCACGCCTAATCACATTCTTAGTCGCCTGTAAACTCTTCCAAACCCACGAGAACTGAGGTTTAGAAGGAGAGTCCAAGAAACTATAGGATTTAAAATTCTTTCACTTTAAAAGCTTAAACAATAAAGAGTCATCCCCTACTTCCATCCGCTAAGCCATTTTAGCAAGCAAGGCAAGATTAAAACCTTCGACATTTTTTAAACCCAAACCTCCTATAGCCTTGGACTGATAAAGGGTATTCCACTTAAACCATTTAATTTTATTGGACTTCTCGTCCCTGCTCCACCAAAAATTAAGGAGCTTGCTTGTCAAAGATTTACTTTGAGTTGTGGTGATGTTAAAGCATTGCATCGCGTAGGTAGGAGCCCTAGATAGAACAGCTTTAATCAAAACCTCCCGACCAGTCTTAGACATGAGGTTGCCTTTAAGAAGCTTTGTTTTAGCTGAAACTTTATCTAATAAGAAACTGAAAGCTGCAACTTTAGACTTACCAAGTATAGATGGGAGTCCTAAATACCGATTAGACCAATCCACATTATGGATAACCACCTTTCTTCTGAGAATATCCCTTAGCGAGGCAGGAATGTTTGGGCTGAAGTAAAAGCATGACTTGTCTAGGTTCACTAACTATTCAGAGAGCGAAGCATAGTGGTTAATGATGGATTTGAAACAACTCACCTCTCTATCAGTAGCCTTGCAAAAGAGGATAGCGTCATTGGCAAATAATAACTCATAAACGGGCTTGCATCTCGGCCTTAATTGAATACCATTAAGATGGTTACGACTAACTTCCTTATAAATCAAAGTGGTAAGCCCTTCGGTGCAGAAAAGAAAAAGGAAAGGAGAGAGCGGGTCTCCTTGGTAAAGGCCCCGAAAAGGAGGAAAACACGTGCCCCTCTCCTTGTTAATAACTATTAAAAAAGAAACTGTCTTAACGCATTCCATTAGAAGAGAAACCCACTGAGTAGCGAAACCCAGCCGAAACATGAATTTTTCAAGGAAATCCCAATTAACACTGTCATAGGCCTTGACAATGTCGAGCTTAATGGCCAACGGACCTAGAGAAGTTCATTTATTTCTTAATTTAATAACATGCATGAGCTTGTGCGCAAAAACAATATTGTCGTGGATGAGAAGGCGAGGAACGAAAGCATTCTGGGACTCATCAATAAGCAAAGGAAGAATCAATTTGAGCTGATTAGCCAAAACTTTGGAATAGATTTTATACACCACATTGCAGAGAGAAATCGGTCTAAAATTGGACATGAAAATCAGATGCTTAACCTTTGGAATAATAATCAAATTAGTGGAATTAAGACTCTGAATATTATCCCCATGAAGGAAAGAATTGAAACCTCGTAGAAGGTCAACTTTCAGCAAGTCCCAGTTAGATTGGAAGAAAAGGGAGGTGAAACCGTCCTGCCAATAAGCTTTGAACGGCCCCATACCACTAATAGCTTAATGCAATTCTTCTATCGAACCCTCCTTCAATAACTCACTGTTCATAACCGGAGAAACTTTGGGAGAAATCAAGTTCCAAAAAACAGAATCATCAATAATTAAAGGGGAATAATACAGAGTATTGAAATAATCCTCCGCTACCCGATGAATCTCATCTTTAGAGTCACACCACTGCCCCGTAGAATCTTTCAGCCCAAAAATCTTAGTTTTACAATGCCGGATCACAATTTTCCAATGATGAATCTCATCTTTAGAGTCACACCACTGGCCCGTAGAATCTTTTAGCCCAAAAATCTTAGTTTTACAATGCCGGATCACAATTTTCCAATGAAAATTTTTGGTGTTTTTATCCCCGTGATTAAGCCAATCGACTCGAGACTTTTGTTTTCAGAACAGTTCTTCATCATGCCAAGCATTGCTGAGCTCCTTTTCAAGACGAGAGTACTCTGTCTTGTTGAATCCAAAGGTCTGATCCTTGAGATGGACCAAATTTTCTTGGATTTTCTGGATCCTCTTTTGGGAATTATCACACTTTTCCCTTTGCCAGTATTGCAAGTCCAATTTGCATTACCACAGTCGGCGATCAAGACCTACTAGCTGAGACCCTTGACCCGGGGAAGCCCATGTTTTCGCTAAATTTAAAATTCGGTTCTTTGATCCACCGCGCATCAAAATGGAAGTGACGCTTTTGGTGAGTGATAGAATCAGTCAGGCAAAGAAGGAGAGCTCTATGATCAGACCCTTGAACAGTTAAATGATGGAGCATGCACCTCGAAAATCACTGAAGCCACTGTTGAGGCCATAGATCGTAATCAAGACAGGCCATAATAACTTGATGGTTGTCCCGTTGATTGCACCAAGTGAAATGAAATCCCTTGAAATGCAGATCAACAAAATTACAATCAGAAAGGAAAAGATTAAATTCTCTCAACATCCAACTTTGTTTCGAGACCCCTCCCCATTTCACATCCTTGTGGAGAAGAGCATTAAAATCACCAATCAGAAGCCACCGCGAACCCAACTAATACTTCAAACTATGAATATAATTCCACTGAGTTACTTGCTCATTCTCAGTACAAGAACCGTAAATCCTAGTAAAAAACCAAGGATCATCGCCCCTGCTCCCAATTACCGTACAAGTAATCTAGAACTCTGTGAAGTCAACTATAGAAATTTGCCATTCCATAGAGAAGAACAAAACAAGACCGCCGACGAGCCCTGAAGACAGAACCATAAAAGCTTCATACGATCCTAAACTTTTTCAGACTCTTTCCACACGATCACAATTATTTTTTGTCTCAGAAAGGAAAATCAAAGGAGGGGAATGGAGGTTAACCAACCTCCTCAACTGGGAAACTGTCAGAGGATTCCCTAAATCCTAACAATTCCACACCAAAACCCTCATTGAGAGGGAGGGGACATGCTAGGCTGGCTACCACCACCGAATTTGGAAGGGAAGGAGAGAGATTACCTATAGGGGAAGAACTAAAATCCATTGAGTGCCTTACTTTGAACTTCTTGGAAACCACCGAGGAAAATAAGTCATCTGTGGAACCATGACGCTTCTAAACCAAAGGTGTCTTTTGTGAGGTACCGGCCGAGAGTCTTGCCTGACGTTTCCATGATCGGGATGATGAGAGAGATGGAGACCGAGATGTAGGCAGATATTGGGAGACATCAGATGGTTGAAAAAAACATTCTGGAAGAGGAGAACTTTCAAGCCTAGATGGGGTTAAAATGCAGGTGGGCTGAGATAAAGGATCATGGGAGGGTTGGGCCTAAGAGGCAGTCTGGAGAAACCCAGAAGGAAATTGGACCTGAGCTCCTTGGATATCAGGAATAATTAGCCTCACATTTAAAAGGGAAGAAGGTGTGGTTGGGTTAGCCGTGCAAGGGAGATGGACAGTCGATTGGGCCACAGAACACGGCCCATAGACCAAAGAAGGAGGAGATGGGGCCAAATCAACAAGAACATTGATTGGCCATCTAGAGGGGTTGGGGCAGGAACCAACACCGCAAGAGGGGCTGCACTGTAGGGATGTAATGAACTTTCATCTGGACCACAAAGTGCCTGACACCCAAGAGTCACATCGACTTAGGAAAACTGAATGGTGGGGGTTGGCCGGCCAATCACCTCAGCCTTGTCGATGGAAGCGCCGGCCGCCAGAGGGAAAGGCTCTGTCGATCTTGAGCTTTATGAAGAACCACTCTCTGATGAACCATGTTTCTGACCCTTTGGAAATTTGCCCGACAGACCAGTGGCTTTAAGCTCAATACCAAACAAACTTTTATCAATAGTCACCTCAGATCACCTTGGACAGGAACGGAGTTCATGACCAACTATACCACAACCGTAACACAGAGAAAGGAGGTGTTCGTACTGAAAAGGGAACCAAACCCATTTATTACCATACCAGAGCTTAATCTCACAACAAAAAGGCGTAGAGGTATCTATACTGACCCGAATTCGAAGATAGCGACCCCTCATCGGTTCAGACCTTGGTCACGGACTTTAACTATTTCACATAACGAGAAAATGGATCCAACTTTCCAAGCTGCATTGTTGACTGTTAATTTGAGGGGAAGATTAAAAATCCAGAACCAAAACGGAACAAGATTGAAAGAGACATGCATAAACTCAAACTGAGGATTCCATTTTTGAATGGAGAGGAGGGAGCCCTCAAAACTCCAAGGGCGATTCCTCAAAAAAATTCTCGATCTTCCTTGCAAGGGATAATAAAATGGAACATAAAATTGTCTACTCTACACATCTAAAGGTTTTCATTACCCCAAGCTTCACTTAACATTTTTCTCAAGCCAAAGAGATTGACCGGGGTATCCGTAAGGAGCTTTCCGACCTAGCTATTCTCGCACATCCGGACCCCTTTAATAGCTTCTGAATCTTCACTAACAACTCCTAAATATTCCTCATTCATAAGTTTAAAAGACAAAAGATGAGACATCAGAGCCTCTGTCATAAGAAAACCCGTAAGAGGAGATGAGGTGAATGCAAGCTCCAAGAGAAAACTTTCCAAAGGTGAAAGGAAAAAAAAAAACCCTCTAGCGCCACTAAAGGAAAACCATTAATGTTGGTTTTTGTATTGTTAAAGCGAGATCTGCATTGTTATACTTTAACTTTCCAACAACTATTATTATAATTAAAGGAAAAGACCAAAATATCCTCTCTTTCTCTCTTTTTTTTTTTCTTTTTTTTTTTTCACGAACTTCCCCACTTATGGTCTTGAAGATCAATAGTGTTCCTTACTTCTTTTATTTCATCTCTTCCTCACACTCTGTCAAAACTATATAAATACAGGCATGCCAAAATAGTTTGGTCAGTGCATAAGAACAAAAGATAATGAATTGAAGGGATAAATTTTAGGAAGAACACATGGCTTTTCAGATATCCATAATGATATAAGAAATTTTTTAGTTTGGGAAAAAAGATATCAGGGTTTTAATTTATGGTGAGTCTAGGAGGAGAGAGATGAAGAGAGAGAAGAAAAAAAAAAGTTTCTGAGTGAAGAGAGATGAAGAGAAGCAAGATGACACTGTTGTCTAAGTAGATGGAAAGAGGCACCCACTAAACCACCGAATAACAGTATACACATATCTTAAGGAATTTGAACAAAAAAATCTTGATAAATCAATAACAATAGTATGAATCATAAAACATTTGAGATTTATCTTCATTTTATCTCATTATAGAGTTTCACATATTCTTTCTTCACAAAAGAGCAACTTTTACAACCGATTTAGAAGGGGGGGGGGGGAAAAACTAAACTATAACCAATTTTTTATTTTTTATTTGTTCAACTTCCAAATAATAAGATGAAGTTGGATATGGCAAGAGGAGAGAGAGTGAAAGTTTAATCAGAAAAGAACAAAGAGAGGGAATAAATCACAATGCACAAAAAGGAGAGAGGTAGAACTTTCATGGTTTATCAAGAGGGCACTTTGGTCATTAGATTTATTACTTCTTAGTAGGGACGACAATTTCTCCTGACCCGGTGGGTTTCCGCCTTGCCCTATCACCAATGGGACGAATTTCATAGGGTATGATAAAATAATTAAAAACTCGAAGCGGATAAGGGATGATGGTGGATTTAGTGATGAACCTATCCTGTCCCTACCCTAATTATATATATACTTCTAAAAATTTTATATACATATATATTTAATATTTGTAGAACTTGTTACTTTGCTGGAAGTGTGAGTTAATATATTAATATTCATGTAAACGCAATGTTTCTCTCTTCAATTTAACAGAGTTCTCTCACAATTTACAATGTTCATCCCTTTTTTCTTTCCTCTCTATCTCTATTTATAGATAATTACAAGTGCTACTGGGCTTATAAGCAGCCACAATTGCTATTGGGCTTTCGGCTTCAGTACCTCTTCTTTATGGACTTCTGCCTTCGACCCATTTGTTGATGCCTCTACATGGACCGAACCCTTCTGCCTTGACCCGATACCACGCTCGCCGGTCATTTCTGGGCCAAGTGAGTTCTGGAATCCTCAATTCACTACTTAGTAATTTAAAAGTTAGATCAGCTTATTTATCAGTCCAATTTGAGCACATTGGGTTAGTTTATTAAATAATAAAAGTGTCATAACCAGCCCCGCCCCACAATTAAACGGTGTATGCGAGACAGTCTTTACTTCGTTACAGGAGTAGGGGCGAGAATGATATATCAATTATAAACCTGTCTTGGAGTTGTGGGGTGGAGTTGGTACGAAGGAGTTTTGAAGGGTGAAGTAGGGTTCAACCAACTTGCCATCCCTACTTTAGAGAATTAGAGAGCGAATAGCAGCTCCCTAGTAAAAAAAATGTTGCAAACTTTGAAAAATATAATGTAAACGGTGTATGCGAGACAGTCTTTATTTCGTTACAGGAGTAGGGGCGAGAATGATATATCAATTATAAACCTGTCTTGGAGTTGTGGGGCGGAGTTGGTACAAAGGAGTTTTGAAGGGTGAAGTAGGGTTCAACCAACTTGCCATCCCTACTTTAGAGAATTGGAGAACGAATA
This sequence comes from Cornus kousa, assembly GCA_025631255.1. Lineage (NCBI taxonomy): Eukaryota > Viridiplantae > Streptophyta > Magnoliopsida > Cornales > Cornaceae > Cornus > Cornus kousa. Next base: position 13,066 of record JAOTQH010231787.1, read on the forward strand.
GCAGCTCCCTAGTAAAAAAAATGTTGCAACTTTGAAAAATATAATGATAAGTTTAAAAATGTCATTTATGAGTTTTTCGAAAAGAAAAAAAAAAATAATAATAATAATAATAATTTTTTACTGTACATCGTTCTCGTTGTTACAACCCTAAAACAAGTAAATATACTAAATTGATATTTTCATTTTTAGCCATCACCATTCCTGAAAGTTTTGCTACTGTGCAAAACAATTTTTTTTTTTTACCAAACATGTTTTTGTTTTAGATTAGGTAAATGCAGATCAAACGATAAAAATAATAGGGTAAAGTACATTGACACCCCCCTGAGGTTTGCTAAAAGTACACTCAGATGAAAGTTGGCTTATTTTGGGACATTGACACCCCCTCAAGTTTGATATAGGTACCAAAGACACCCCAATGTTAATGAATTGACATTTTTACCCTTTGACTTTTATATTGACCAGTTTAAATGTTGAAATGACAATTATAACCTCATACCCTTAACCACTTGTTTCCTTCTTCTCTCTGTTATCTCTTCCTCCCAACACCAACACACACATACTGTTACACAGATACACATATACAGATACATATATATATACACAAGTCAACCACACCCGAATATTTTGAAGGAGA
>JAOTQH010231823.1:0-13694 GCA_025631255.1 Cornus kousa
GTGCGTGATCGCCGAAAAATCTAGGAAGACGGCGTAGAGATTTTAATTCAAAAATCTCGAAGGCAAGTTTCATTCTAACTCTTTCATGTAAACTTGTATTCTGTGCATTCTATATAGTCTCCAGGAATCTAATTTAATTTTAAAATTGAAGTTTATGCAAGATAGATAGGCTAAAAACTGTCTTACGAGTTTGTAACTGAAACTTGTTTTGTTTTGCATAAACTGTTTTGGTTACGATTTAAACTTCTGTAAATTAATTTGTAATGGAAGTTAAGGAGTTTCTAGGATGGTTAGGACATAAATTGAACCCTTAAAATCTTTAATAAACTTAGAAGAGACGGTTAGAATTTTCATAACTGAAACTGTCTTATGTTTTGTAACTGTAACTTGTTTTGTTTTGCATAAACGGTTCTGTTCTTGTTTTAGTTTTTGACAAACAATTGGTAGTGGAAACAAAGGAGTTCTTAGGAGTATTCGGGCTTAAGGTGAGCCTTTAAAATCCTTAAGAAACTTAGAACAGACAGTTGGAATTTTCGCCGGAAGCAAAGACGAAGAACAGAGGAAGCAGAGAAGGAAAAATAGAGGCTAGGGAAGTAGAGGCGCCTCCACAGGAAGTAGCGGCGGCTCTACAAGAAGTAAAGCCTGCTCTACAAAAAGAAGAGATAGCTCTAAGGGGAGAGGAGTAGGCTCTACCTAAAATTGGAGCAGGCTCCACTTTTGCAATATCACAGTAACGTATTTCTTTGGTTTTTTTTTTTTTTTTTTTTGAGATTTCAGGGCTCCAGTGTTGCTTTAAACTGGGTTGGTTGGTTTTAAATATTTTAATTATGTAGGATAATACCCAAGAAAGATTAATTCATGCTAGGAACTTGATCAACATGAGATTTAAAATTAAATTTGCATGGGGTTTACGACTCGGAAGAATTTAATTTGCTTATCGTAATGTTTAAGCAAATTTAATGGAGGGGTTTTAAAATGATGTATTTAATTTATTAAAGACCTAGAATTTTTGGTTTAGACTATGGGAGTGGATGTCATGACTTTTTAAATATTAATTAAGCCTGCAGTCAAGGAGGGTGGAAGGGTTAATTTCTAGTGTTGTACTAGTAAATTAAACGAACTAAAATAAAAGTTAGTTTTGTGATGTTATATAAATGAAATATATAACATAAGGAAATCCCAGGGTTGTTGTCTTCTGTTGTAGTCATAGATATCATGAAATATGGATACTAAAGTGAATGCAGTCAAGGAGCATGGAAGTGGTAACTACTAGTTATTAATTTAGCAAACTAAATGGTTTTGGGATTTCATTTTAATATGCGTAGCTTACACTTCTGAGTATTCATTATACAATGCTCTGGATTTATAATGGAGGATCAGAGGGACATCATGAAATTTAAATAATAGATTGCCTGCTGTAAGGGATAGTGAAAGCTTAAATAGTTAACTATGTTTGGCAGATTAAATGGATGAGGATGAAAGAAATTTGGGGATTTGGTATAATGTGTTCAGTTTATATATTCTGATTTTCATTATAATATTGGATGGATTTTAATTGATAAATGATTATAATTTGTGATTTGTCAATTATATGGACACAGATGATTTAAATTGTTCATTATTACTTTAACAACTTAAAAAGGAGGACTTATGATTATAATCATATACTAGATGCATAATAGAACCTTACATATATCAGATTTCTATTATGTTTATTTCTGGATGGTTTTGATGTCCAAATGTGTGTTCATCATTTATTGGAGCATTTGCATTATATGTACTGGTATGGAACGGTGACATATCAGGGATGGATTAGATTAAAAAGCTAAGTCCTACCCCTTCATACATACGGAATGGATTAACTAAAACAGTTAACTCCTACATGGATGCATGTCCTGTCAACTTAAACAGTTGCACGATATAACCGATGGTTGCTTTACTTTTCTGTACTAGGAAGGATTAAAATATATACTTATGGTGCCGTGATACGAGCTTGAGTCTCCTGATCACGGTTAGGGTGCGTATATTGCCTATGATTGATAACTAGGCCTGATGATGTTTCCCTGGTTGTTCTACTCGGGTTGAGACAGATTATGTAGACTGGTGAGCGTCCTATAGTGTGTACTTATATCTATATGGACTACTTTAGCTATTGTTGAGCTATATAGGATGTATCTACGTGTCGGGTTTATGTATGGATTGTAGTAGTATGGAACTTGCATGTGGGCCTGACCTACCTTTATTTTTTTTTTCAGGTGACCGTCAGTTCCAAGCTTAGAGCTTGAGCGTGGTGATGTAGATACAGTCATTCACTCTTTCGACTAAATAGAATTTTTCTTTCTGATTTTAGCTTTGGATTTTGATTCTGTAAAGTTTCTTTTCAGTTGAGATTATTAGGGGTCCACTGGTGGGATTCCCGAGTTGTACTGATTGGGAGGTTTAATTATATTAAAACTTTTATTTTGGAAGTTTTACAATTAGAATTCTTTTCAGCATATTATTTTATCTTTTAATTCTTTTATCCTCTTGCTTGTTTACATATTAATTGCTTGGTATCTCTCGGATCTGTGTCCGAACTTGATCACCTGTGGCTCTACAATCAAGGGGTATCATAGCTGTTTTGGTTAAATTAGTGCTAAGTTCAATTCAAGCTTATTGGTTACAAACTTTTATACTTCCCAAAAAGGTCCTTGAACAAATTAATCAACTGCTTAAAAGCTTTTTTTGGACTGGGATAGACTTAAAGAATAAAGGAGCAAATGTGGCTTGGCAAGCTGTGTGTAGACCTAAATGTAATGGAGGGCATGGTTTTGCAGATTTGGAATTGTCTAATAGAGTTTCTAGCCTGAAGCATATCTGGAAAATTTACATGAGAAAGAAGAGCTTGTAGGTTGCATGGTCTCATGATTATCTGGTTAAAAGAAAGAGTTTTTGGGCACTTAAACCCTTAAGTTTGAGTTCAGGTTTCTAGAGAAAACTACTGGGGCTGAGGACAATGGCAAGAGGGCTGCTTAGACATAAAGTAGGAGCAGGGAAGGATACTGGACTATGGTTGGACTACTGGCTGCCAAATGGACCAATTGCTCAGCTGTTAGGGCTCACTGGTTTGGAAATTCTTCAACTAGATAATAATATCTTAGTTGATAGACTAATTTCCAAAAACCAGTAGGTCTACCCCAACACTATCCTGCTGCACCAATTCTTCTAATCCAGAAGTTTTTTGTCTCAACTTCAGGAGCTACCTCATCCCTCACCTAATCAAAATTCAGTGGATTGGTTACCTAGTCCCAACAAAGAATTCTCAATTGCTCAAACCTTGAAGTACTTCAGCCCTCCATCACCAATATTCCCTTGGCACAAAGTGTTGTGGTTTAAACATCATATCCCTAAACACAGTATCATCCTATGGCTTGCTATTAGGGGAAGACTTTACACATTGGATGCCAAACCAGTCCTATACAAGCACTACACAAACAGTTGCTACTTATGTAACTCAGCTTGGGAGTCAATTGATCACATTTTCTTCAAATGTGAATTCTCATCTCAAGTATAGAGGTTTGTTCAAGAAGTGGCGGGGTTCTACATCAGTCCAAACAATTGGGTGAAATGATCCAATGGTGCTCTCCATACCGGGTATTAGCTAAATTTCTGGTGCATAAGTTGTTGTGGGCTGCTGCAGTATACTTTATTTGGATGGGAAGAAATGCAAAAGCTTTTAAAAATCAATCAACTGCCACCCTTAATATTATTGCACAAGTCAAAAGTTGTGTAAGGGACAGACTAGCAACAACCAAGATCAAAACAAGCTCTGACCTCAAAAAGATCTCTTCCCTCTCACAACTTCAAACCTTCTTCCAACAGGGGTGCTCTACAGCGACTGGCCACAAGCCTTGCTGCTATCGTAACACAAGGAATTGAATGGTTGCACACACAGCTCTTGTTGATGGAACGAACTTTGTGAAGTCAGTGGTGGATGCTTAGTGATTTATAACTATAGATTTTGGTGTCCAAGTTTGGTCTTGTGCTTCTACGCAAATTAGAGTACATTGCAAATTAGTGCTGTCATTTTGAGTTTTTCTGTGCTATATACAAGATTATAGTCTGTTTGGTTTTATTTTGTTTTCCCTCTTATGGGGGCTCCATGTACGTTCTTTTTATTCTATACATAAGCTTACCTTTTAACAAAAAAAAAAAAAAACAACAACATAGCTGATATTGAATTTATGGAAAGAAAAAGGATATTGTAAAATAACTTTTTTTTTTTTTGGCTGGAACCAGAACTTACCTGGGCCCCTTTGGGACCCACCCCAGGCTACAAACTGGGGATGTTGTCGACAACCCCACACCTCAGCAACAATTTCAGTCGAGGGTTATAAATCATAAATGCTTCTTGTACCTGTATCAATAACCAAAAAATTCTACTCAGTATAGGATCGTTTATTTTATTTATTTATTTATTTCATTTTAACCAAAAATTTTTGCACTCTCTCACGTATGGTTTGTCTTTATTTTCTTGTATTTTAAAATTAAATATGAATGATGTCAATTATTATTCGAATGGTTTGTAGATAATGCCTTGTATTTTAAAATTAAATACGAATGATGTCAATTATTATTCGAATGGTTTGTAGATAATGCTGATAGATATATTGAATGTGATGGTGGGACGTAACCTAACTACAGAGATAAAGTGGGTGAGTAAAGAAAAAAGAGGGATTTGTGAATATTCAAGAACACTTAGATTGAGCTTTAGCTAGCAAGACGTGGTGTCAATTGTTTCCACAAGCTCGAGTTCGTCATCTCAGTGCTGTGGGTTCTGACCATTGTGTTCTCCTGTTTGGCCTTTTCCCGGTGTTGTTCTGGAAGCCTCGCCAGTTTCATTTTGTTGCTCGATGGGTTTCTACACCTCAGTGTGGTGAGGTTATCTGCGGTGCTTAGCGTGTGCCGATTCATGGTTCTTGCCTGTATCGTTGGTCTGAAAAGCTTAAATCGTGTAAGAAAGCTTTAATTCGATGGGCTCGTACTACGACTCAAAACTCTCGCACATATATTTCCCAGGCTGAGCTTCGGCTTTAACATCTGAAAGAGCAGCCAGATGACTATGCTGTTGAACAAGTTCAAGCCGTTGAACGTCAACCACACTCCGCATGGCGTCAGGAAGAATTATATTGGTATCAAAAATCTCGGATTCAGTGGCTACAGTTAAGAGATAAAAATTCCAAATTTTTATATGTTTCCACCATTCGACGGCAGCGCCGAAACCATATATCGGGTGTTGAAGATCAGAATGGTTATTGGGTTAAGGAGGAATCATAAATTCAAGATACCTTTTTACACTATTTCCAAGGTTTGTTCCACACTCAAGTTCCGATTGGTATTGAACCGTTCCTTCGCCATGTTCCTTCCCGTGTTTCGGATGAGATGAATCAGAGTTTGCTCCGACTGCCTACTGAGGAGGAAATCTGGTATGCCGTCTTTGCTATGCAACCCAGTAAAGTTCCAGGGCCCGATGGCGTGACCCCCCTATTTTACCAACAGTATTGGCATTTGGTTAAACATGAGGTAATTTTAGCGGTATGTAGTTTTTTCCATTCCGGATACTTTCTTACTTGTATAAATCATACTAATATAGTGTTAATTCCTAAGATTGATGCTCTGACCCAAATTTCACACTATCGGCCTATTTCTTTATGCAATGTCTCGTATCGGATTGTGGTCAAAGTGATCACTAATCGCCTCAAGGGATTCATTAATTCTATAGTTAGTGAATCTTAGAGTGTTTTTGTTACGGGGTGTCACATTATTGATAATATTTTAATTTCCCATGAAATTCTTTATTATCTAAAAAATAAGCGAAAAGGGATTAATGCTTTTCTGGCTTTGAAGTTGGATATGAGTAAGGCTTATGATAGAATTAAATGGTCCTTCTTATTGGCCATGCTTGCTAAACTGGGATTTCACCCTCATTGGATTAAACTTATTCATGCTTGTATCTCTACGGTTACTAATTTTGTAATGATTAATGGTTGCTCTGTGGAGTTGTTTAGGCCTACCCGAGGCTTACGCCAAGGGGATCCTTTATCCCCATATTTATTTATTTTGCGTACAGAAGCTTTATCTCTTTCTTTGCAGCGGGCAGTCAAACATCAAGTCTTATCGGGGATTCGCATTTATCCGTAAGCTCCGCCCATTTCACATTTATTTTTCGCAGATGATTCAATTATTTTTTGCAGGGCTTTTTCTTCTGAAATTTTCTATCTCAAGACACTTCTTTAAAAGTATGAAAAAGCTTCTGAGCAATAAATTAATTTTGCTAAATCATCTATTTTTTTCTCCAAAAACACTCCGGAGGAAAATAAGTCCCGGTTATGTCAATTGTTAGAGATTCAAGAGGAAGGCCTTTGTTCTAAGTATCTGGGTATGTTGGCAATAATTGGACACTCCAAATGGGATGTTTTCTATTATATTGTTCAATGGGTTGCTGATCGATTAGCGTCTTGGAAATCCTTTTTGTTGAATCCAGCTGGCAAAGAGGTCTTAATCAAGGCAGTGTTGGGTGCTCTTCTAACATATGTGATGTCTTACTTTAGGTTGCCACGTAATTTATGCAACACCATCTTAAAACATGTTCGCCGATTTTGGTAGGGTAAATCGGATGGTTCCCCCGGTATTAATTAGGTTGCTTGGGAGTCTTTATGTGCACTGAAAAAGGATGGAGGTCTGGGTTTTCGTAGCTTTGAAGCTTTTAACACGGCTTTGTTGGCTAAACAAGGTTGGAACTTTTTGGTTCTTAAGCAAAGTTTGGCTTTTCAAGTGTTTAAAGCCAAATATTTTCGCCATTGTTCCTTTTTGGAATCACGGCTGGGACCTAATCCTTTATGGGCCTGGCAAAGTATATGGTCTACTCAATCTCTTCTTGCTGTCGGGTCTCATTGGATTGTGGTTAGTGGGCGGTCTATTTATATATGAAAGGATCATTGGGTTTCGGGTCTGTCTCATTCCCTTCCAGTACCATCTAACTCAGTGGTTCCCTAATTTGTGGCTGATTTGATTGATCATTCTACCCAAGGTTGGAATGTGGGTTTGCTTCACCAGTTGTTTCCTCCAGACATTGTTGCTTCTATTATGAAATGCAGTTTTAGTTTATTATCTAAAGATGATGTGTTAGTTTGGACCTTTGAGTCCAATGGTATGTTCTTTGTGAAATCTGTGTATAATTTGGCCTATCGTCTGTTGTCTAGGGGCGGCACGTCTCGGGCGGATCCCAGTTCGGATTTTGCTGCTCAGTTGTTGTGGGATAGTATTTGGTCTTGTAAAATTTAGCCCAAGATCCAACATTTTTTGTGGAGGTGTTGTAAGCTTGCTACTCTAGTTCGTAAATGTCTCCTTGATCATGGTCTGGTAGTTGAGGCTGTGTGCCCCCGTTGTGGTTTGGAGGAGGAATCTATTGAGTATTTGTTTCTACTATGGCCTCAGTCCATTCAGATTTGGAAGCTTTCACCACTTTGGTTTGATTTAGGTGTTGATAGTCCTTCTTCCTTTGTCGAATGGTGGTTGGGTATGGTTCATTAGTGGAGGCGCTAAGAAGAGGGGGAGGATGTATTAGGGTTTGTTGCTTGATGTTGCTGGTTTATTTGGAAGGCTCGTAATAAGCTTATGTTTGATGGCATTGGGTGGGCTGCCCAAAAGGTGGTCAATGTGGCTTGTTCCTCTTTTTTGGAGTTTAAGGATGCCCCAACTTTTTTGCCTTTAGGAGTGTCGCATGGAGTTCCTGGAGCTAGCGCTAGTTTGCCGGTGTTCTTACCCACATCACGCTGGTTTCCTCCTTCCCCAGGTTTTGTTAAATGTAATGTAGACGCTTCCTTTTCTTTTTCATCCCAAGTGGGTGGTGGAAGAGCGGTCTTTCGAGACTCTTGGGGTCAGATTTTGCAAGCAGTTGTTTTTAGTCCTTTCTCTGTGTCCAGTTCAACATCGGCGGAGGCTATATGTCTTCGTAAAGCAGTTTTTTGGGCTGTATTTTACTTTCGATCATGTTTGGTTTGAGAGCGAATCCCTAGTTGTGGTTAAGGCTGTGTCTGGGGTTGATCCTGGTCATACTGAATTTCAGGCGATTTCTTTTGATATTAAAGTAGCGCTTCAGAGCTTTTTCTCATCTTCTATTAGCCATGTTCATAGGCATGACAATGAGGTTGCCCGTGCCCTTTCAACACTGTCTCGAAGTTATATTCCTAAAGATGTTGCTCTTGTCCATCTTCCGTTTGATATATATCGCTTAGCAGCCTTGGATTGTCTGCCTTGATGTGTGTGGGTTGCTGTTCCTATTTGCCAGGTTAAAAAAAAAAAAAAAAAAAAACATTAGAGACATGCATGTGCATATATATATATATGGCACCAAAAAGCTTTCTAAGAAGCATATATCAATGGAACACTTAAATCAAATCTCTACCTCTCTGAAAGGAAAAAGTTTCAGAAATCACCATCTTTATATAAAAACAAATAGTATTGGCCATTAATTGCTTGGAATATTGATTTTATTTAAATTAATATAATATAAAGGTTAAAACTCTCAATTTGTAATGCTCCAATAAAGAAAAAAAGACACCTACCTTTTTGTGCTAAAACAAAGAATAAAGGGAAAAAGCTGTAAAGAGATCGACCTAGATAATAGAGTTTTTAGGAGTGGAAGTTCTATTTAAACCACTGTGTGATGAAGTGTGCAATATTACATCAGATATACATGATCAACCCTTACATCATGCATGAAAATAAAATAAAAAAAAATATACCGTGTGCAAAACTGTCATTTAACATTAACCCAAATAGGAATTTAAAAAATGTTCATTAGAAACATAACTGTAGTGGACCAAAATTTGTAACGCTTTTTACACCTAATTTATTATAAGAATAGAAACAATATATATATATATATATATATATTTATATATTCCACCAACAAACGAGAAGACTAACACAAAACGGAAGGGGAAATACAATCAGGGAGCAAAGCTTGTAACAATCACTCGAGCCAAATGCTCCATTTTAAATCACCACATTCAGCTTTTAAAATATTTATTGATCTAACACAAGTGAGGGAAGATCCCAAACAATCTTCAAAAGAGAAGAAACGCCATTGAAAACAACCGTAAGAGCATCCACTTAGGCACGTAACTTCATCACTGGGCTGACAAATCTCCTTCAACTGTCGCTTTATGGTTACCCCAACTTTTTGTCGACACCCATTTTGGTAAATTTTGTATTGATGACATGGCAGTAGACAAGGGTGATATTCCACGTAGATTGAAGTTGAAATTGCATGCAAAGATGGGAAGAGTATTTTGAATAAGTTGTGGGTAAAGATCATTATTTTAAGACTTATCTTTTAGTTAGTTTCAGTTGCATAATTATGTTATCTATAGGATTAGTTTATTTTGAATTTATAGTTTAGTTTTGATAGAGTTGTAATGCAGGTAAAATACTTGAATATAAAAATTTGTTTTACGAATTATTCTATAAATAAACAAAGAGGCATGATGTGTTAGAGGTTCAACACCCTCATAATCTTTAATTTATTGTGTTTGCTTTCTCAAGCTCCTTTCCCAGAATAGCATCCTTGCTATTTCTATTTCTATCTCTCTATCTTGTTCCATCTCTCGCTCTATCTCGTTCTATCTCTCTATTTCTCAATCTTTCCCTCTATTTCTTTCTATATCTATTTATCTCCCCTTTTTATTCTCTCAAATTATTACTATATATTATTCACTAATAAAAGTCCTTTTAATTAAGGCAATCCTGAACCGAAAAGAGGAGTTTTATTGTTCCATTTTTCCTCACATTATCTGATAGTCAATATTCTAAAAGAGACTGCAGCTGATAACTCATACTTGAATCATACAATTGGTTCTGGCATGCCCACATTACATCAATTTAGAATCGGCTTTAGCTGGCCGATTTTAGCATCAACATTTTAGGCACGCCCGGTGGGACCCACAAGGTGAGTGATTTAAAGTAAAATATATGCAGTTTACATCTCAGCCGATGTACCAGTATTCTAATTAGTCATAAGGTTGGCTAAATGATTATCAGCAAACACCAACAGTAGTTAATTATCGACAAGTTCCAACAGTTGATTATCGACAGACTCCAATAGTCGATTATCGGAAGATGCCAACAGTCGCTGATTATCGACAGACTCCAACAGTTGATTATCGGCAAACGCCAACAGTCGCTGATTATTGGCAAATGCCAACAGTTATTGATTACTGGCAGACACCAATAATCAATTATCGGTAAGTTTAAACAGTTGATAAGCGCCGAATATTGCATATTCAAGCGCCCTTATTTGCATTAGTTAAGTCCATTATCTGATTATTTTATGTAGATTATCTTCATTTGCATGTTTTATATTTTTTCAGGTTTGTTTGCCAAAAAGGAATAAAAATGATGTTTGATGAGTTCTTGAATATCAAAGTATGCAATGCTGAAGTTTACAGCCTGGCAGCAGTGGAGTTCAACTTTGCTCATCATTTTTGACCTAATAAACTTGAGAACTAGACTTCCATTAAAACATGGCATACTTAGAGCTTTGAATTAGCTTTCCAAATCATCAAACGGTTTATCATTTGGAGTTCAGAGCAGAAAGTTATGTCCTTTTCACCAAAGTAGCTCAGAGTAGAACAAGTAGAAGAATGCAATCTGTTGCATCTTCGAGCGCTCAAAGAAGGACCATCGAGCGCTAGAACTTCGGGCAGAATCATTTCAAGCATCTTCGAGTGCTCGAAACCCATTCTTCGAGCTCTCGAAGGAACATTTTTAGCACACTTGTGTCTTGAATCTTCCAACTCCGGATTTCCCTCTTTTATGAGTTGGTTGGAGATGTCTTTTGGTGGGAGTTGAGCCTCATTTTGAGGAGGTTTTGTAGGGGTATTGTGACGGCCCAAGTTTTTCAACCCGGTGCATCAGTGATGAACCGAAAGTTGACCCGTTAATGGATCCGAAAAGCAGAAGCAAAAGTAGTAAGATGGCATCTAGAGATGTACGTTATCCCTAAGGCACCAAAATAACTTCCCATGAAGCCATGGAACTCAAATGAGTCAAGTATCAAAGCAAAGATTTCAAACTCAAAAAGAAATGAACCAAGGATAGAATGGTCATTTCAAATTGAAATGGATGCTACCATGTATACCATTGGAAAGACAATGAAAAATTAATGAAGATAGACTCAAGAATCACTTGATTCGGAGTCCGGATGACAAAGATATGAAAATAGGACAAAGCGGCGTCCTCCGATTTAGAGTTACCACAACCCTCTCTCACTAAAACAATCATAACTCTCACTACGGTTGGAGTTTCAGGATTTGGCTGGTACCATTGGAAATTTGACTTCAAGCTCATAAATTTAGGCTTAAGAATTACCTAATTTGGACCTCGGATGAGCACGTTATAACCATTTGAAAACATGTCATCACTGTAGCCAAACTCAGTCGGCTCAGTTAGGAACTTAGTCAGCTGAGTTAGGCCGAGAGCACCAAAAATGATAAAAATGAGGCGTGAATGAACTTAGTTAGCTATTTTAGGAACTTAGTCAGCTGAGTTGGTTTAGAGCATGCAAATTAAGAAAAATAATGCCTAGGTGAACTTAGTCGGCTCATTTGTGAACTTAGCTGGCAGAGTTGAAGAAAGAGTCGGCTCTTTTGTGGACTCAATCGGCTGTTTTGAGCCGGGACCATGCTGCAACCTGCTGCTTTGGAAAAAGTAATTGCAAAAGGCAGAAACTGAAATGGAATTGGGATTTTCGACACCGAAACAACATTTTCTGGAAAAATGCCGTGAAGAAACTACCCCCAAAATCACATTTTCTATGTGATGGAGTCAAAACCGGAATTTAATTCCCAACGGAAAATCCCAGAATGCCCTTAAACTAGATTTTTCAATAAAAATGCAAAATGAGTTCAAAGGAGGCTCATTTCACCAAGGAAGAAATTTTCTCGAAAATGATCATGCACGCAGACGTAACCTACCTATTAAAATGCGCTACAATGATCTATGGATTAAAAATAACCCCAATGCAAAATACAACCCCTCAACCTTAGTTTCTCATAAAATTGCTTTAAAATGCAAATACTAAAAATAAAATGTGAAGCCTAAAACAAAATGGTGTTTTGGCCTTGGCCACACCTCATACATATCAAAAGAATACTATAGGATGAATTTCATATATAATACATATTTCAGTGCAAAATAACATACTAAAACGTATGGTTTTTCATATATTCTCATTAAAGCAAAATACATCATTGATGAATATACATGAATTCCAAATATGGTCTGGCCCTTGGCCTCATGTCATATACATAAAATGAGAATCAGAAGGTGTACTTAGGCACACATTACAAGTTTAGAATCAAATATACACATTTGATAAATAAGGTTACAAATGGCTTTTCAAGCCAACCTTTGTAAGAATGGAACCTTCAAGTTCACAAATCATCCAAGCATAAGAAGAATTTCAACCTTAATTCTTGTACTTGAAAAATGTCATCACTACGTGGTTGAGTAACATAAAGCTACTTGTAGGAAATGAGCATGTATCGACCTAACATTTTATAAAGTTATTACATTAACTTAAAACAATTCAAAAGGGTCATGCTACCTAACGTCTATGTCAAAGGGGAGACTCAGGGAGCATCCTAAGCTACCTTAAAACATTTCTAGCATAAATCAGATTATTCATGCAATTTAAACAATATAAAAGCATGCTATATAAAGCAACAAGATATAGATCCTCAAAGCCATTGACTTGAAATCTAAAATGTGAAAACAACTAAAGTGAGTCATGCCACTCAACGTCTATGTTACAAATGAATCTATAGGATCATTCATAAGTTGCATTTGAACAATATAGCATAAATGTACTTAACAACATCAAAACTTGCAATAATTCATTAAAAATCATAATGCTTGAATGTACTTAATAATATCAAAACATGCAATGATTCATTAGAAATTATAATGCCTGAATGTACTTAACAACATCAAAACCTGCAATAATTCATTAGAAAGCATAATGCCTGAATGTACTTAACAACATTAAATTGCCAATTACCTTTCAAAAAAAAAAAAAAAACATTAAATTGCCAATAACCAAAACCACAACCACAAGTCACAATTAAATATTGGTTGCCAATGTGGAATTGAATGTGAAATCAAGTAGTGGAAGACTTGAATATCAAATCTTGGATAAAGCCAAGACCTAAAAGGTTATTCCGGGCATTAACACGCTGGGAATACCACCCTAGTACGCTCTATAAAATAGGGAGAATTCATATCTTCCGTACTAAAGCCAAACTCTAGCCATATCTCGGTAACAATGTCTCAAGTGACTCTAAAATAAATAAGTTAACGACTTATATACAAAATATATATATAAAGCACAAAACTACATTCCATGCACAAGTAGGTTGTAACCACATAATACATGCTCTAAATCCATAACTACTATAGGATGGCAAATGTCGAATCTTCAGAGTGCGATTCGTTACACACTATAACAACATCACATGTCAAATTTTCAGTGTGTGATTCGTTACACGCTATAACAGTATAATTCAATATTGAAAACATAAACTGAAGAATCTAACACAAGTCTAAAATCATGCTTTAAACATACCACCAATGTCAAACTCATGATTAAATCA
>JAOTQH010231833.1:0-13694 GCA_025631255.1 Cornus kousa
TGTTTGTGTGGGCGACATGTAGCTTTTGAGTGAAGCTAATAATTAATACATATACTAATCCATGAATCTCCCAAAAAAAAAAGGTCAAAGAAAAGCCACAATGTTAGTTAAAAACCACCTGTGGGATTAAAAGTACCAAGGAATGGAGTAAAGATGAAATGGTATTCATGAGAGCTTGCGCCCAAGTGGGAGGTACCCACTTGTAGCACAAATTGACAAAGTTAATTGTTGGGTCCCTTTTTATTATTATTATTTTTATTTCTTTTTGGAAAAATGGTTGACATTTGAGTTATGACAATGAATTTGGTGCAACAATGCATTATGAGGAAGTTGAAAAACCATTTTTAAGGTTACTAAATCTATCTTTAATACAACCAACCATTACTCAACTAAGTTTCTTCAGCTAACCATCCAGACACACATATATATATATATATATATTTCCACATTTCATTTTCTGAATTGTCCTTTTCAGCTTAAAGATGAAAAGCTGTTCTTGGTACATTGGACTACTAAGAACCTTGGAGTGGGTAAGACCTGTATGTGAATTTTTATGCCTTTAGCAAATTGGCCTACCTGGTCAGCCAACACATCATGTACCTTCCAAAATATATTGTCTTGCTGTGGCCAATGGGGGAGGAAAATGATTGAGTCCGAGAGTCAGTCGGACTAATCCGACTATTCTAATCCGACTATTCTATGTGAGTTCTATTTGAGCGGGGATCACGTCATTCCCCACTCCATAAAACAGTCAGATTAGTCTGACTGTCGGACATTGTATCACCATTCTTACAAGAAAAGTAGAAAACCAAGACATAGTCCTAAGTGGCACGCATTGAGACAATCTCTATGCTCTCCCTTAATTAAGGAACATGA
Source organism: Cornus kousa (assembly GCA_025631255.1). Classification (NCBI taxonomy): domain Eukaryota; kingdom Viridiplantae; phylum Streptophyta; class Magnoliopsida; order Cornales; family Cornaceae; genus Cornus; species Cornus kousa. The sequence goes on from JAOTQH010231833.1 coordinate 877, forward strand.
AACATATTTGTACACAAGAAGAATCAGGGTTTCAAGATATGCCTATTTTCTCAAATTAAAAAGGTCAAAACAAATAGACTTTCATTAGTATCTTAATATGAAGTTCCAAGTTCAATGTCAAGCTAATAGGAAGTTCACTGCATTTCAATTTTTTTTAAATAATTTGTCATCATTCACCCCTAAACCAGATGATCAATGGCCCAGAAGTAGCTTCCCACAATTAGAAATGAGGAAATTCCACTGCGAGCCATCCGCAACGAAAGCCCACGGAACAAAAGATTCCTGTCCGAAGGGTGAATGCCGGTAAGTCTCTCAAACCTCTTCCCTGGTAGATTCCATTTCAGAAGCCTCCTCTCCATGGATATATACTGCATTAAACAAAAGACAAGGCATAACTACAACAGTCTGCATATGTGCCAATTTGCTACTGACCCTAATAATCAGTAACGCTATTTCGTTTATAAGGATAAACAGAAAAGGAGACAGAAAAGATGGCAATTTTATGCTCCATTTGTTTCGAGGTAAAATGTTTTCCTGAAAACAATTTACCAGTGTCTGGTATTTTTGCCTGCTTGGTAACCTTCCAAAATTGGTAGAACATTTTTTTAAGTAAAATATTATGATGCAATGTACATTAAGTTATTTTCCAAAATGATGGTTGTTACAATTAATTTGCAGTGAATGAGTTATTACTGTCACTTTGACAGACAAATAAGCAAATGGAGAACTTATCTAACACAGTGTTGAGCAAAGTAGTTTATTTTTGGAAGATCCATGGCCCTCCATTTGAACCCAAAAGCAATCCCCATAAAATGAGTTCTCATTTTAACCAAAGTCCAGAAGGTAAGAGAGAAAAAAATGTTTTTCATGTAAATGGTCTTACATAAAAATGTTTTACAACAAAAGTATTTTACATCGAAGAAATGGAGCATTAATGTAATGTGGAATAAAATGAACCAAAGCATGCTCAACAAGCGAACTCTGTACATTCCCTTCTCAAACTGTGATAAAATTAAATTTAAGCCTTTTTAAGTCATATGCACAATTGTATATTGTTACATGAAAAATTCTATAAGAATCTATTTTTCAATCAAGGGAATCTATTCTTTGATATGATATATTTTTTCCTTTTTTTTTTTCCCCCCCCATAAATATCATCTATCAAATATCATCATTGCACAAATGGACCCTTCTCATGAGTCATGACATTATAATTCATAACTTAGCATCTTGGAGGAAATAGGACCTTGACTGCATCAAAGAAATAGGATCTTAACACCACATAAATGATGCTGGACTAGAGAAAGATTTTTCCAGCAGATACTAAAGTAGTTCACTCAAACCAGAGATCACTGAAGTAATCAACTGCACACCAGAAACATGCTCTGAATTACTATATACTTCCAAAAAAGAATTAATCTTATGGAATGAGCAAATTTTAAGCTGAATTTTTAAATCCAAAGCTCATAAACAACATTTTAAGATCGGTATAGCTTGTGTTGTCCAGTATGTGAACATAAAATCGAATCTGAAGACAGTTATTGAAGGAAAATAATGCAAAGGTTAGGGATGTATCTAATCTACTCCATCCGACAGCATATATTAAGGGGACCACACTAGGTAATGCAGTCTCGAGTAGGCAATAGAAAAATTTAACTATGTCATAAAGTTAGACTTATATAAGACAAGATTTAATGTAACGACTAACGTAATTATCATTGGATTATACTTTTAGTAAGCACAATCTCTAAAACTAAACTGATCCAAACCCTTCTTGCACGATTCTGTTCCAATTTTTTCGGAACCATTAGGATCAGTGTGGTTTGGTTTTGTTTTACCCACTATACTGAAAAGGACCACATGCACCCCTAATGGCCTTTTCTTGTATGATTCTAAGGGTATAAAATAATTTCACTTATATAGTGACAATCCTAAAGTTGAAGTTTCAAAATGTAATGAATGGTATTTTGCCACAAGGGAGTCTCCGGAAATCAGCAAAAGGTAAATTCCGACCAAGTGTTCTGGGATTAAAGCAATCCTCAATGAAGAGGATGATAAAACTCATCATAAGAATCAGTAGAGATCAAGGAGGAAATAATTTGCATATATTCTCCAACATAATAGTCAGCACAGAGAACAGTCATTCAACTACAAAGGGATCAGCATCATTCTGCCAAAAGGGCACTATGAGGTGTAATCAGGATCTCTATAAATAAAAATTGCAATCCATAACTAACAGAAGATTATAACTGCATTTCATTTTTAAATAAGTAGCATACCTTGGGCAGCACAATACATTGTGATCGACCTCTGGCAGTGTCAAAACAATGAGAAGCAGCAGCAGCTATTGAGCCAGAAAATCCAGCTGCAAGACTAACAGCTAAAGGAGGCAGTGGACCTATTTCTTCATCAGACCTGAATATGAACAATCACATTTTAAACAACAAAACAAAAATGAAAGGATGAAGTAGGGAGTAAAAAAGGGTAGTAATTACACATGCCAACAATTCATTAAACTTAATTCATCCAAGCACAAAAATAAAAAATAAAATAAACCAATACAGAGTCTGAAACTTTAATTCTAACAAAAGAGACTAAGAGAGCGACATTTATTTAATCTACAAATCATTAATAGCTTGGAGTCATTGGATTCCACATCTATGTACCTACCCAACATTCACCGTCAAAAGAGTAGTCAAACAAAATAAACTGATGGAATTTTAAGAAAACGAAAATTGAAGATAAAACCTGGGTATAGGATCCATTCCAACTGCCTTCCAATCAAGCATCGCTCCGTGCAGGAATTGCCAACTTGAAAAGAATATGCCGCCAAAAATGCAATCTCGAACTACTCCTGACCTGAGACCTCTCCATAAGGCACCCCATCCTTCCAAAGAGATGATGTCTGACAGCCTTCTGACATCGCACACAGATGGAGCCCTCCCAGACCCAGTCATCATCCAAGGGTACTCTTTTAGGGCACCAATCAGATTGGAAGTTTTGGTGGTCAAGGTGGACAAAAGGCCAACAGAATGGTTCAATGCCCTCGTGTCTGGAGAATACCCGTGCAGTAATCTCTCAATCAAAGGTGAAACAACACTCTTTTCTACAACATGGGTAGACTTCGGAAAACGAGAAGCAGAAGTAACCTGTGCACGAAGTTTAATAAGTTCAAATGGAGAGCTTACAAATGATTCCACAGCACCAGCAGCAATTCCTGCCATAAGAGCCTCAGAGACATATATATAATTGTCTTCACGACCATCTGCAAAACAAAAGAAAGATAAAGCTTGTGTTAGTACACATAAGGTGTTGAAAGCTTCAACGGTGTTCAGCAAGAGTATAATCCACTAATCCAAATTTATATAGTAATCCATTCATGCAATTATATCATCTCTCTCTTTCTCTCTCTCTCTCTCTCTCTCTCTCTCACACACACACAGACACACACACTCAGGCACGGAGCCAAATGAGGCCCAGTGGGGGTGGCCGCCCCCACTGGCATTTTATTTATTTATGTTATTTCTTGAGAGTTTGTCAAAATTCTAATAGTTCGCCCACTAATCTTTAACATTTTCTCTCTAATCTATTTCACTCTTTATATATCACATTGATTGTACATACAGTTTTGAAAACAGAGATGAAGAATTTCATCTCTTTTCTTGTTCTTATCTCTAGGAGAGAGAAGAACTCAATTTGCATTCCTTAAAATGCGAGATTGCTATTAATCCACACAGAGAAGCTGATTGGAGAACTCAATTTGTTTCGTAAGGAATCAATCACCATCATCAGTCACGACGACTCTGCTCTAACCAAAATTTTGTAGTCAAGTTGAGTTTAAATCTAACTTATTATTGAAAAGCTAAGATTAGTTAACCCATATTCTTTTGAATTTGCAGTGTTGTAAAAATTGTCCTATATTTGTAAAGAGAGAGCACTGTGCTTTTAGAAAAAGGTCAATGAAGTTTTATCATAGCTATAGAAACCTAAATATATGTGCATTTATATATACATAAATGTACATGGAGGAGGAGAAATTATTAGATGGTCTGGGACCATGTGGTCCTGGCCAAGCACAAGTTGCCATGTAACAAAATGTGTAAGCTTTATTGAGCTTTTTGGTTACGTGACAATTTGTGAGTGGCATTTCTCCATGGAGGAGATTAGGGCTTGTAGCTTGTTTACCTCTATAAAATTGTTTATTGTTTCCCTAATTTACTAAATTTGTATAGATATGCGCGGAGCTTCTTGAGTATGGGTTGACCACAATTTTTCTAAGATTGTCTTCAATTATCACCTTGGTCTAACAAAAAAATCTAAGTACTTGCTGAAAATTAATTTGAAATGGAAGTATGAGTATTTCTTCTTGGGTATGGGTTGACCACAATTTTCCTAAGATTGTCTTCAATTATCATCTTGGTCTAACAAAAAAATCTAAGTACTTACTGTAAAATAATTTGAAATGGAAATTTGAGTATTTTTAAATGAAAATATCTACGAAGTTAAAATTCTTTTTTTATTACGTAGTTTGATTTTTTATTTATTTATTATCTTATTACTGTTCAAGGTCACCCCCTCTCAAATAAACTCCTGGCCCCATCACTGGTCACTGCACATGCACACACAAAACACGCAGATGGAGGTCTGAGGATCCAATAACTAAGATATGTCTCACCTCCAGTCTTCAAGGAAAAGTTGTCTAACATGTGCTTGACTATTGATCCACTCGTTTTGCTTTTGACCAAAAGAACTTACACTTTCTTTCACTCAAGCTGATCTCCTAAGTAGCATAATATATACATCTGTCATTTCTTTAACCCTCCTAGAACATTTCTAATTTGCTAGTTGTCTAACCTGCTGCCTTTTGCTTTTGTGTTTTTGAAATGCTCATAGGTGAAGTAAATCAAACCTATTTTCAGACGGCGAAGATAAAATATATATAAAAATATATATATAGTGGCTGGGAAAGCTCTGGAGATCCTATGGAAAATTGAAAACATCGAAGGGTGTTCCTGAATTTCTTCTTTTTTTCCCCAATTGGTGGATCTCTTGTTTGTTTCAAAAGTTAAAGAGTGTTCAAGCTTGGAGCAATCCTGGAATTTCTTGTTCAAGTACTTGGCATTGGCTGCTTGTGATATCCACAAGATTGGTTCGGCATGTCATGCTCGTTGTCTCAAATTTTGGAAAATTTAAAGCAACAAAAAAAAGGATTACAATGACAAGTCAAGAGGTGATATCACTTGCAAGTTGCAATAAGGAGAAGCAATTTGAACTTGCTTAATACTACTTCAGACTTTATTTATAATTTATCTTGATATAATTAAAATGCATGGTCATGGAAACAAATTTCTCACAATATAATAGATAAAGAAAACTACAATTTTCCATTCTATACATATGCTCATGGAGCCTTGTCAAACCGAGCTCACACATGTTCTGACTCGATTTGTTTAGCACAAGAGTTTCTAAACAAAGTTCCAGCTTGGTTCGTCAACTAATTAAATGAGCTCAAAGAAGCTCATTAGCTGAACTTTTGATTTGTTCACAAACCAGATTTTTTGGAAATGATTGATATATTGGTTTTGAAGGCCAAATTGACCATGCACATGGAGCCTAAAATGGTTATGGGAGAGGAATTCATGGAGGGAATTGATTTCGTTTGGTGATCGTGGGTCAAGATGATTGCTGACGTTTATGGAGGTTGATATGGTTTGGCTAGAGAGAGTATGAGATGAGATTAGAGGTGGCATCAGTGATGTAGGCAATGAACACCATGGGTTCTGTGGGTGTTTGATACTTTGATAGAGATGGTGGTGACTTTTGCAGTCGAGTTTAAATGGGGGTGGCTGCCACTACAGATTAATCTGGTTTGGTCCCCCGGGGGGGTGGGGGGGGGGAAGATAAAGGTGAGATTGGGTGGTGATTGTAGTGATATAGGTGGTAGTCAGGATTGTGGTGGTTTAGTGGCAGAAGGTCGTTACAGTAGTACAAAGGTGCTATTGGAGTTGCTATAGGTCGGTGGTGTTGAATTAGAGAGACAAATGGAAAGGGAGAAATAGACAAGCAAGAATAAGAAGAATATTACATGTTTATTTATTTTAAGTCAAATGGAGATCTACAATACTTTAATAAGGGAAAATTAATTATATTTTAACAAGAAAAAAGGGCATTTAGAAAGATTCAAAAGATGAGACGAGGTTTAACTTATCGCCTTAGAGAACAGAATGACGAACCCATGTAGGATGGTTTCCTATTTATTTTTCAAATAAATTTGAAGAATAACTATGATTCCATTTTATTTATGATTTTTTCTCTTCTCAAAATCTTTCCACATTTTCGTATTTATTCTCATGCATATCATGGATTCCTGCAACTAAAAGCTAATACAATGCATTGTGTAAGGTTATAATAATAGATTTGAATTTTTCTCCTAGAAACATTAGCACGCAATGTGCCAGAGCGTGAGCAGAATAGCATAAGTTCATCAACAAAAACTGGTAAAGGTCAAACAAAATAAGTTATAACTAAAGATATAAATGCAAATTACATGAAGAATATACCTTTGTACAAAGCTGTTAGAATTTCATACACACCAAATCGTGCTCCCAAACCTAAAACTCTCCCCAATGTCAACCATCCAAGGCCATTGTATAAACCTACAATGTTCATTTAAAAGAATATCCATTGTAACTGGCAATAATTAGGATTAAAATCGTGTTCAACTTTAGCTCACATATGTCATCAAGAGATAGAAAATACAGGATAATAAAAATAAAACAAGTGCCTGATTAAATTAATATAGGGAATAGCAATTGCCTTATAGCACAGAATCCCCTCATTTTGCATCTTTGTACATGCCAAAACAACTAATGTGATAAATACACACACACAACTGTTCTCTTTCTTGAAATGTAAGCCTACTCAATAAGCAAAAAATCCCTTTTATGCAGATAGTATAAAATAATGAATGCTATTTTTGCTATATTTAGACTAAAAAAATTATCCTATCAGTTCTCAGTATTCTTTGTTTTTTATTTAAAAAGCCTCGAGCGTTGACTAGGGATGACCATCAAAATCCAATTTGCATGCCCTGGAAACAACATATTTTCAGAGAATTTAGTAATTTTAAAGCATTAACCACACCATTTGAAACCTCTGGGGGTTATTAATAGAGTCTTTGCAAGTGAAAAATAACCCTTAGAAATGATTTTCTTTCTTTGGTTATCCCAGTTTCAAATTTTGAAAACCAAATATTGACTAACTAGAAGTTGAAACTAAGGAAAACAAAAACATGAACTCATGCAAATAATACTAGTTGTAATATTCAGAAAATCATTAAGGATCATCTAAAGATGTAAGACATCAAACTTTGCTTTATGGAGGAAAGTGTGTCTGCATTATTAAAAGCATAGAATTGGGGTCTTTTATTAATTGTTTGATAGCAACATGCTCCAAAAGGCATAAATACCGAACAAGAATGGGTAATAGAGCATTAATTACACTCAACCAACCTCATTTTCATATTGGAAACTTAAAAAGAAGTCATGAATTAATGGAGTTACCTGAATTTCCTGATAAAGATCGAACTCTAGCAAGAGCCTGAGCTGTAGTCAATTGTTTACTGGAACCTGACCCAACCTGTTCTACATTCCGCAATAGTAAGCACAATTTTTTTTAAAACCAAGTTATTTTAAGGTTGTGTATTCCCAGGTCAACATAAATTTCCCGTGAACACATGCAACTGCACACATAAAGAGAGGATAGTTGTCAAAATTTAAACCTGTACAAGGATTTTGATAGTGTCAAGAGGGTATGTGAGAGCAGTGCCTAATGCAACAGACCCTGCAGCAGCAATCGCATGGGTTGCAAAAATCTGGTTCTTCAACAGTTCATCCATCTGAAAATTATGCATGGAAATCAGGAAAAGTGGACCCTTAAGCTTATGGTGAGCACTCCTGATCAGATAATCTCCAACATGATATAAACATGCATGTTCTTGAAAAATTTCAGCTCTAAATGCCTTCTCAGTTAGTTACAAACACAAGTTGAAGAAATAGCAGGACTAATCAGTTTTTTAGGAGAGCAAAAATATGAAATTTTATCTGCACATATGACCACATGCAAAGGGATTTGGATTGCATCCCTTAGTATGAATTTGAGATGGGAACTCAAAAAAAATCAATACAGACATGAAAAATTCATGCTAATGATGTAGAATAATGATGGAGCACATAGTAATAAAGGCCTATGCAAAGCACGGGCAGACAGAGGCACTTTGAAAATTTGGCTCCAAGAATAAGGTTTGAGAGATAAGTTGCCAAATACTTTAAGGAAACATGACAATACATTGGAAAAATACAGTCCTCAAAGGGCACTCCCTGTCTCACTAAGAAGTGCATTTTGCAATTCACATCAGGAAATGACACATCTGGAGGTCAGGTATGTCATGGGAGGGTTTGGATCTCATGAAGCCCAACTAGGCTGAGATCTACTAGGAGTCCAGGACACAGGGTCAGACTAAAAAATGGATAACTTTTGGGGGAGGTGAGTGTAATTGAATGGTCATTCTACAAATTAACCATGAAAAATTAATAATGAGGCAACACTAAATAAAGAATTGGATGGATGGAGAAGAACATGATATCCTAAGAATAGCGGTAAAACATTACAACCGCATTAATCACATCAAAGGACATTAAAAAGAATAAAACAGTCTAATCGTACCAAATTGACAAGGAAACATCGTGAAGACCTCAAGACGTTGCAATAAAAAATATGCTAATATAGTTCCCCTCATAAATAAGGAAGTCGGTTACCCTCCCTGTTTAAACCGATTTTTGAGGCCCGTTTATGGGATTTGGGCAGGGATCGGTTTTAGGGGGAACAACCTGTGCGGGTTCAGGGCGGGGACGGGGAAGGTCGCCCCAGCCCGTTTATAATACTTATTTACTAAAATATCCTTTATATATATATATAAGAAATAGAAAGTTAGAAACCCTAAATGTCTTCAGTCTTCAGTCTTCACATAATACCCTCAGCCGCTAGAGAGTAAAGACCCAATCACCCAAGACACTCATGACTACCATCACAGTCTGCGAGTGCTACAGCCTACGTCCAGTGCTCTCTTCTTCTTCTTCTTCTTCATCTTCATTACAGATGTGAAAATGTTTTATTTGACACATCTGTCATAGAAGACAAATCTGATGATACAAAGGGAGCAATTTATTGTTAATTAAACTTGTTCTTTTTTTATTGTACTTGAATCATCTTGTGAAAAAATATATGCATTTAGTTGCAGACAATTTTCATTTTATATTAATTAGTGGGTTTCATTTTGTTGCTTAGGTACATATTGTCTAATAACTGAATTGACTCTTTGTAGCATTTGTGAGTTAGTTTCCACTTTTCATAAACTTCTCATTGTATATGCATGACAAACAGTTGTTTGTTAAAATGTCAAGCTGAAGATGTTTTCAGTTTTGCAGCTCTTCTACACTATACAAATAAATTCTGGTATAAACTTTGGCCCGTTCATGAACTTAGTTTATGTAAGATGGTTAATTTGGTTTCATCGTATAAAATTTTTTCTGATGAAAATGCAAAACCCTGGATCTTGTTTAATTTGTCTAGACCTGATTATCATGTATATACATCTAAAGTTGTGACACAGTAGAAGAATTCCTCAAATTTTTAGTTTAAACGGGGCGGGGTGGGTGCCTGGGGGTGGGGACAGGGTGGGAGGGGGTTTTGCTAAACGGTTTTGGGCGGGGAACTTAAACAGGGGCGGGGGAGGGTACCCCCGCCCAAAACCGCCCCCGATGCCAACCCAACACATCCATAAGAAGGGTAATAGCCTAATAGTATAAGAACGATTAATCACATGGCTTGACTAGCAACTCAACTACTAGACAATATGATAAAATCCAAGAGCTGCAAAACCTGCCAATCTTGATAAGTAAAAGAAAGAATACACAAATACAAAATCTAAAAGCTTGGGTAACAATTCAATTCTGAAGGAGGGTGGAAGAGTAACCAAGAAGAAGAATATATAGAAATGGATTTGCTTCAAAATTCATCATGAATTATGGGGTATATGTAATAACAGGGACACAAAATGAGTGTGCAAGAAAAGCAACTCAAAGAAGAGTTAACTTGGAGTGAATGGGATGAACAGTATAAATAAGCATAAATATTCTTCAATTCAGATAAAAATGTTCATGGCAGCAATTAGTGCGAAAAGCAACAGCCATCAAATGTGGGAAGGACAGCACCTTAATGCTGTCTTGGCTGGAGCAGTGACTGTGCAGGACTGAAAACATAGCAGCAGCGGAGGGTATAAGAAGTAAAGGTCAACAGGCATAGGTAGGAAAACTCTTAGTTCATATGATCAACTCAATGTAACCCAACAAAAATTTGAAGGCCTACTAAGCAAGTTGCACAAACAGATGATATCAGACTTTTTTTTATTATTGATACTGATAACCATCAAAACCGTGACCCCATCCTTTCCTTTTGGATGCTACGGTCCCACATTGGCTTTGGCCAAGTTTGAAAGAGTTTCGATTTTTTATGGTTTATAAAGCCTAAAACTAGGCCTCAAAGGGTTAAAAATCAAGATTGATCGTGGGTAAATGAATAACATAATGAAAATTTGATAGAGTTGAACCCCAAGGGGTTGACTCAAGTGGGTAAGTCACTTGGCCCTAGTGCCTCAAGAAGCATCAGGTCTATTGTTCAACTCTTCTTGAGTACAAACAATTCCTTGGAGGGGGGTGTGTGAGCACCCAAAAAAAAAAAAAAAAATCTGATAGAGTTGTATCCACACACTCTCCTCCTTCACTTCTTTCATTTTTCAAAATAAATACAACATTTTTGGTGCCCTACAAGTAGAAGCAAGGCCCATAGTGAACATATTTTACTTATTTGTCGCATATTTATATACCCAGATCATAAACTAAATTAATACTACTTATGGGAACTGCAGAAAAAAGGCATCAACGCCAAAAGATCCGTAAATACCATCACCAATGATGATTTGCTATCATCTCAATACTCAAGAACAATCACTTCCCACAATTGGTTTATTTTTTCCTCTAAAACAAAAGATCATTGAGGTAAAACCCTGTTTGAATTGGGTTTGCATAACTCTGAAGTATAGGCGTTGAGAACTTCAATCAAACAGTTGGTGGGCATTTAGTCAATTACAGAAATCACCCACATAACCATGCACTAAAGTAACTTTAAATATGCTGAATCACACAAATACACAAACACGCATAAAAATGAGCAAGAAATAAGAAGAAGTGTACATTTTTTAGGGGATTGATGCAATGAGTTTCACCTCAATATTTTCAGCAAAGAGGAAGTGAAATACTCGCTTCTTGGAGCAGATTTTTGGTGAGGGGTGATGCAAAGTTCTTTCTATCTATCTCATTACCCTTCGTTTGATAATACTTCGCAACTGTCTTATATATATATATATATATATATTTGGTGATTTGAGAGAGTAGTAGTGTGGAGTGGACTAGTGAGCGACTGAAACGGAGAAGAGAATATTGCCCTGTTCAGTTTTTAAAAATAAAAATTTATTTGAAACTTTTAATCAAATAAAGTTTTGTATATATATATTTTTTAATTTTTAATTTTTAAAATTTAAAAAATTGAAACAAATAGTCTCTCAAAATATTTTTTTTGGGCCATAATAGTCTCTCAAATAATGGTATTTCTTTACATATTATTGTGTGACTTTAATACTTAATGTCCATGGTAAATCAAAAACATTTTTTTAATGAACAGTACTTTCAATTGCATAACGTGCCAAATATTTACTTTAAAATATAATATTATAATTAATTTATTCGAGTAACAATTTTACTTTGAATTTGTATTCATGTGTTGTTTATATATATATATATATATATATTAACTTATGGTACGAAAAATTGTGCTTAGATATATGCAAATATTCTTGGGTTTGTATACTTAGGACAGTTATGTATACAAATCTTACCTATAATAATAATAATAATAATAAAATAAAATTTCACTTGCATAATTTACCTACTTATTTTAGCATTTAAATTGTAGATGGGATTGACGTAAGACAAATTTATCAACGATCATATTTAGTAAAAGAGAGACTTAAGTTGAAGTTGATGCTTAGTGAAAAATTGCTGGATTTTCTTATTTTAATTTTATTTTTATATTTTTTCCCTAAAAAAGGTTGAAATATATTTTAAATGAAACCTGAAACAGAACTCACTAAATAAAAAGGACAAATTATCAAAATTTTCATGCAAATTAATCAAATAGAATTTGTACAGAAAATTTGGACCTCAAAAAACAAAGTAGATAACTAATTACTAGTTAGGACTTGTTTGGTCTACATTTTGTTTTAACCCGAAATAAAATAAGTATTTTGTTATAGACTATTTTGAATAATAAGGAAGAATGTTTGGTATTGTCCATTTGTTACAAAATTTTTGGAAACAAAAATATGAAAATATATTTAGTAAAGAAGTGTTGCAATTTCGACACGAAGCAAAACAAAATAATTTTTACCAAATTGTTGTTTCACCTTTTGGCCACTATTCACGGATCCAAACATAACTCAAGCATACCAGAAAAAAGTTGTCCCAACAACCTCCAAACCACAACTAAACTCCCTACAAACGGAAATCTATCACCCTCCCATCCCATCCTCCCACCCTAGTAAACCCCATGTTCATTTTGCCTCACCAACCACAAGCCTAATCCGAGTTCATAACAATGCCACTTCATATACCACCAACATTCATAAACCACTAAATAAAATCCCA
>JAOTQH010231850.1:0-13692 GCA_025631255.1 Cornus kousa
TACATAAAATAATCAATTAACGGACTTAACTAATGCAATTAAGGGCGCTTGAATGTACAACATTCGGCGCTTATCACCCGTACGGGTGATTAACACAATTCATGGACATCTAAAAGAGGACGAGTAGCCTGAAAAAATAAGCCCATAAAATGCGAAAGATTGGGGAAGTTAATTCAGTAGAAAACCGATTCAACGCGGCCCAAATTTCCTTTCATAAAGGGGACCTACGAAAAGTGCAGTGCCCACACAAAGATCCTCTAGTGATCAGTCTGTTGGCAGCAAACTATACTCATTGATCCCAGCAGCAGTGCTAACATCATAACCAAGTGGACATTCTACCAGCTGAAACTCAATCTGGAACAGATCCGACCCACTGGTTGGTAGGATTTAATGGGAAAAGAGTAGAGCCTATTGGTGTGATTATGCTAATAGTCTCTGCAGCTAAAAGAACCTTAAAGAAGGATTTTATGATCGTGGACATTCATCCGACCTACAACCTGCTCATGGGTAGAGGTTTGATTCACCGAATGAAGGGAGTCCCCTCAATTCTGCACCAGGTCATAAGATGCATGAGCCCCAACGTGCTAGGGATTATCGATATCTGGGGAAATCAGGTGGCAGCGAAAGAGTGCTACCATGCCATAATCCAACTAGATGACAAGGGGAAACAAGTACTGAAATAGTAATTACTGAGTTTCTCTCCTCCAAAAGAGATGAGGAACCCGAGGAAGAACGCCTAACCGAAGAACCCCTAGAAACAGTACATCACGGGGAAAGAATAGAAAGTAATTTACATTGGGGCCCTCCAGTCGCCTGAAGAGAGGGATGAATTGACAAAAGTCCTAAGGCAGAACGCAGATATATTTGCCTGAAATCACTGGGACATGTCAGGAATTAGCCCCAAAGTGGTATGGCATAGGCTAAATATGGATCCAAGCTTTCGTCCAATGAAACAAAAACAAATGAGGTTCACCCCAAAAAGGAATAGAATCATTGCAGAGGAAGTTGACTGACTTATAGAAATAAAATTCATTCTAGAAGTCTAGTATCGACAATAGCTCACGAACATGGTCGTTGTCCAAAAGGAGAATGGCAAATGGGGGGAGTGCATTGATTTCACCAACCTAAATAAAGCCTACCCTAAAGACAGCTTCCCACTCCCGAAGATCGATCAAATGGTGAATGCTACAACTGGGTACGAAAGACTAACTTTTCTTGATGCTTACTCAGGTTATAACCAAATCCCGATGGACCCTTCGGATAAAGGGAAGACCTCTTTCATCACTAAGCGAGGTACCTACTGCTATAAGGTAATGCCCTTCGCAGGAGCAACCTATCAGCGGTTGATTAATAGAATGTTCAAAAAGCAAATCGAGAGAGCGGTCGAGGCTTACATAAACGACATGGTGGTAAAGAGCAAAAAGAAGAAAGATCATTTACAGCACCTACAAGATGTGTTTGACACTCTCAGGAAAAACAAGATGATGCTGAATCCAGCAAAGTATTCATTCGGGGTATCCTCGGGCCAGTTCTTAGGCCACTTAGTGAACAAGAGGGGAATAGAAATGAGCCCCACTCAGCTAACCAAGCTGCTCCTAAGCAAGGAGCCTTAGACCATAAAGGACGTCCAAGTCTTCACTGGACGAATAACAGCCCTCAGTCGTTTCATATCCAAATTATCAAACAAGTGTAAACCGTTCTTCGATGCTATAAAAGCAAATAAGGGTGAAATATAAGGGGCAGAACGACATGAGGCTTTCATAAAACTTAAGAAGTACATAACCAGTCCCCCCATTCTATCCGCTCCCATATCCGATGAAACATTGTACTTTTACCTAACAGTATCTCGGTCGGCAACCAGCTCAGCCTTGGTCATAGAGGTGAGTAAAAAAAAAAAACAACAACACCCTATCTTTTACTCAAGTAAAACTATGACGGACTCCAAAAGCAGATACTTAGTGGCAGAAAAAGTCATGCTCGCCTTAATTTAGGCAAAAAGAAAGCTCAGACATTATTTCAAAGCCAACCAGATGATCATCCCCACGACACATCTGATCAAAGCAATCCTAAACAAGCTTGATATCTCAGGAAGAATCACAAAGAGGGCGATTGAGTTAAGCTCCTTTGACATACGATATGAACCTTGCACCACAAAAAAATGGGGTAGGTGGTCACAGATTTCCTCTTGGAAACTGATCCAAGAGAAGAGCTATAGATTGCAGAAAATTCCCTTTGGAAATTATTCGTAGATGGTTCCTCAAGCCAGAATGGCATAGGAGCAGGACTGGAGATTGTAACCCCTGAGGGGACTAGACTCCATTAAGCAATTCGATTAGAGTTCCCTGCCACAAATAATGAAGCAAAGTACGAAGCACTCCTGGCAGGACTAAGGTTGGCCAAATAGCTTTAGGTAAAGCATCTTCTAGCCTTTAGTGATTCACAACTGTTTACTAAACAAGTGACAGGTGAATACACCCCAAGGGAAAAAAAGATGAACGCATACAAAGAAGAAGTGGAGAAACTAGCAAAAGGATTTGACATAATAGAATTTAGGCAAACCCCAGGCAAAGGCCCTAAGAGCCGAATGCCCGATCGAGTTTGACTAATAGAGCTGTTTAAGTTCTTAAAAGCCGAACGACCCTAAGAGCCAATCGCAAAATAGACAAAGGCCCCGAGTGCTAAATGCCATAGTAGACCAAATCTTCTAAAGATTTGGCTAAGTACAAAAAAGTCAGATGGCCCCAAGTGTCGATCGCATCAAGAGGCAAAGGCTCCAAGTGCCGAATGCCATACTAGACCAAATCTTCTAAAGATTTGGCTAAGTACAAAAAAGCCGGAAGGCCCCAAGTGTCGATCGTACCAAGAAGCGAAGGCCCCAAGTGCCGAATGCCATACTAAACCTAAATATTCTAAAGATTTGGCTAAGTACAAAAAAACCGGACGGCCCCAAGTGCCGATTGCACCAAGAGACATAGGCCCCCAAGTGCTGAATGCCATACTAAACCAGAATCTTCCAAAGATTTGGTTAAGTACAAAAAACCGAACGGCCCCAAGAGCCGATCGCAAAATAGGCTAAAGCCCCAAGAGCCGAACGCCCAATCAGGTTTGACCAGTGAAACTGTTCAAGGCCCAAAAAGTCGAATGGACCCAAGAGCTGATCGCAAAATAGGCGAAGGCCCCAAGAGCCGAATGCCTAATTAGGCTTGACCAGTAAAATTGCTCAAGTCCCAAGATGCCGAACTACCCCAAGAACCGATAGCAAAACAGACAAAGGCCCCAAGAGTCCAAAGACTTCAAATTCCTCCAAGGTATAAAGACCTGCTAAGGAATAAAACTCGTCTTCGGACCTCAAGAATAATAGAATTTCAAATTTTCTCTATGGTACAACGAGCTGCAAAGAGAAATAAAATCATCTTCGGACCTCAAGAGTCCGAGGATCTCAAAAAATTCCTCTAAGGCACAAAGAGTTGCCGATGATTAAAACTCATCTTTGGACCTCAAGAGTTCGAGGATTTCAAATTTCCTCTATGGCATATAGAGCTGTAAAGAGGAATAAAATCATCTTCGAACCTCAAGAGTCCAAGAACCTCAGAAAATTCCTCTAAGGCACAAAGAGCTGCCGAGGAATAAAACTCATCTCCGGACCTCAAGAGTCCGAGGATTTCTGTAATACCCCTAATTTTAAAAGAATAGTCTCGACATTTTAATTAATTATTTTATTGCATTTATATTTGCTTATTTGTTTATTTGCCATTTGTTTATTTGTTTATTTAATTTGATTGTTTTAATTAAATTGAATTAATTGTTTAATTGTTTTTACTTCATTTATATATATATTTTTTTTGTAATTGTTTTAATTATTTGCTTTCATTAATATTTGTTTATGTGAAAATTTAATTATCTATTTAATTACTTGTTTAATTGGGTGATGAGGTTAGGGTTTGTGTTAATTCCTTTATGGCATCACGCCAACTAGTTATATTTTTATATTAGTTTTCAATCTCGTAATAAAACTAGAATTAGGTTTTTTAAGTTGAAGCCTATAAATATACCTTTATACGTCTGCCAAGGGTTAAAAATCCTATTCACATATACGAAGAGAATAGAGGGAAACGGTTAGGGTTTTTGGCTGAAGATTAAAGGTTGGAACAAGGAGAAAAGTCTGCTTGTGGATTGAACCAGAGCAGTAGAAGATTTGACGGTAGTTAGAAATTGTCGAAAAACTCAGAGACGGCGATTTAAGGTTTTAAAACTGAAACCGAAGATAAGTTCCTATTCTAACTCATTCCCTTAAACCTGTGTTCTGTGCATGCCTACGTAGTCTCTAGGTTTTAAATAGACATTAAAATTGAGCTATTAATCATGTTTGAAGTGAATAGAATTGAACTAAATTGAATCGTATTAAAAGAACCGTTTTACGGTTAGTATATCTTCTTGATTCAGTCGTGTTTTTCCTTGAATATAAACTTGTTTAATTCATGTTGGTGATGTATAATATTGTTATATAATCTTTGGAACACTGGTTGAACCCTAGGAATAGTAATAAAATAGTTACAGAAGGTTTAAACATCACCGGAGGTGAATAAAAGGACTCGAAAACAAGATACGACTCTCTGTGAGAGAGAGCCGGCTCCCTCCTTCCTTTAGGGAGTCGGCTCTCCATGAGGGAGAGCAGCTCATATAAAGGGGGAGCCGACTCCCTTGCTGAAACACCCCCTACGGGTGTATTTTGATATTTTTTGTTACTCCAGGGGCTAAAGTGTACTTCTGAATTTTTATGGCGGTTTTTAAATGATGTATATAACATATTAAAGGCCTAGGATTATTGGTTGATGCTATGGGAATGAACATCATGAAATTAAATATTAATTTGCATGCTGTCAAGGATTATGAAAGTTTTAATTGCTAGTTATTGTTTTAGCAAATTAAACAAACTAGTATGAATATATTTTTGGGATTTGAGTATAATGTGCTCAGTTTATATTTCTGATTATCATTATATCATGCTCTAGATTATTAATTGATGTTTTAATTTATTGTAAATAACATCAATTATTGGACTGTTTACAGAGTTTATATGTTTAGTTTTATTCTAGCAATTTAAAGGACTGGAACATGATTTTTAAATCTTGTATTGGAAGCATATTATACTCATATACATATTAGACTTTATTTATGCTTATTTTGGAGTATGGTTGATTATTAAATTTATCATTACTACATCAATCATTTAATTTGTGAATTGTATGCACTGATATCGGACGGTGGCATACTAGGAACAAATTAGTTCAAAACACTAAGTCCTACATATTCTAAAATAAGTTAAATTAACTATAAAAGTTAAGTCCTCCTTATATATATGTTTATGCACCGGTATGGAACGGTGGCATACTAGGGACAGATTAGTTCAAAACACTAAGTCCTACCTATTCTAAAATAAGTTGGATTAACTACAAAAGTTAAGTCCTACTTATTATATATGTCAGGTCAATAAACATTTGAATGACATACCTTGAACGGATTATATATATCTATATATATATATATATATATTATGGTACCGTAATATGAGCTTGAGTCTCAAAATCATGGTTAGGGTGCGTATATCACCTAGGATGGATAGCTGGACATAGTTGATGTTCCCTGGTAGGTCTAGGTATACATGACCACGTTATGTGTGATTTGTATGTTACCTTTTACTCAGGCTGAGACATACTTATGGACTAGTGAACGTCCTATAATGTGTATTTATATATATATAGACTATTTTAGTTATTGCTGAGATATCTAGGATGTATCTGCGTATCGGGTTTCTGTATGGATTGTAGTAGAGTAGAACTTGCTAGTGGGCCTGACCCACTCTTATTTTTCAGGTGTTCGTTAGTTCCAGACTTAGAGTTTGATCATGCTGAGCAGATATAGTCACTCACTCCTCCGACTATGTAGGATTTCCTTTCATGTCTTAGTTTTGGATTTCATTTTCGTACTTTACTTTCTTTGGGATTTTTAAAGGTCCACTAGATGGATTCCCGAGTTGTACGGTTATTGGAGGATTTTGGAAAGTTTGGATTATCGGATTATTAATAATTATTTAATTTTGAGGTTTTCATTTAAAATTCTTTCAGCTTTAATATTATATATATTTTTAAAATTCTCTTTTGTATTCATGCTTGTTTACATATTAATTGTCTACTATCCCTCGGATTTGTGCTCGGACTTGATCACCAGTGACTCTAGAATCGAGGGGTGTCACAGTTGGTATCAGAGCATTCCAGGTTTAAGTGTCTCTAGGGTATTTCGTATTAAGACTCCGCATAGCGTATTCTCTTGTTTAGAGCTTATGTTTAGGATTCGTTGTACTCCTTTACGGTTTGCTTAGAACGTACTGATGTCAAGTTTATTCTGTAATTTTAGAATGTTTGGCACTAGGAAAAGGATGTGGTCTGCGATGAAACCAAGGAAGGACCCAATGAAGAAAAAAATTACTCCGACGATTCTCCTACGAAGGCAGACCAAGAAAGCAGACTTGGAAACCAAGGACTTGTTTCCAATTAGTGTTATCTCAGAGTATAAGCCAATGAGGGTTTCTTGTGTGCGGGATTGGCCACCATACTATGGACCCAACACAACTTCGGTGGTGCTCGAAGTTGAGCCAAGTGGAGAGAAGGACCCCGAAGAAGATTAAGATGGAGGAGATACCGGAGCATCCAAGAAGGAGGTTACCAAAATTCAAAGATGATTGTTTTTTTAACAGTGATGTTTATTACTAGTAGTAGTGGAGGAATTAGTAAAAGTGTAATACGGATTTAATCATGTAGACTAGAAGTTTAAAGACTAATTTATGGTTTTTCTTTTGGAAGGTTATGGTTTAAAAGAAAATTCTGAATAAAGTGAACTGGTGCTTTTGGCATCTCAGTTGTGTTTCATAAAAGCATTTTTATGATATTTTCATAGATGGTTTATTAAACTATACCGAAAAGTGTATGTTGAGGTAATGAAGGAAAATCACAATGGGGTGATTTGAATTTGGACAAGCAAACAAATATTTGTTTATAGATACATTGGGTTGAGAGGGGACGCATACCAACGAGTTTATAAAGGAACTTGGTTTCAAAGGAAGAATTCCCAAAGAAGAACAATATTCTATATGTTAGTAGATTTCAGCGTATTTTGTATATCTTATGTGATTTGCTCTACGGAGTATTCAGGAAGTTTGGTTTTATTGTTTAGCTGGTGACACAACTGTGTGATCAACCACAGAATATTTCTACACCTTTTGGCGATACTGTCATTTTACATAAGAGTGATGGGCCTGTGACACTAGATATTGGTTGACTCAGATTTTTAGCCAATCTACTGGTCCTAAACATGCACACTTATGATGTGATACTTGGGATGGATTGGTTATCTCTCTACCATGCCCAGGTTAACTGTTATGATAGGTCTATTGTGTTTACCGTACTTGGTCAGGATATATATGTTGTCGCTATGCCACGTTCTGACGGGGCTACTAGTACTTATTTGTTTTATGTGGAAAAAGGAGACTAAGGAGGAGGTTACCGTGTCATTAGATAGCATACCGATAGTACAGGAATTTTCGGATGTCTTTCAGGAGATTCTAGGGTTGCCACCTAGTCAAGAGATAGACTTTGTGATTGACTTAGCTCTAGACACTACACCTATTGCTCGAGCACCATACAGGATGGCACCAGTAGAGATGCGAGAGTTGAGGGATTAGATTCAGCAATTACTCAGCCAGAGTTTTATTCGTAAGAGTACTTCACCCTGGGGAGCACCAGTTCTATTTGTGAAGAAGAAGGATGATTTACTTCGCCTGTGCAACGATTACATGGAGTTGACCAAGGTTATTATTCATAATAAGTATCCTTTACCCAGGATTGATGATCTTTTTGATCAGTTGAGGGGAGCTACGTATTTCTCTAAGATTGATATCAACTTAAGGTACGGGAGCAAGATGTTTCTAAGACAACGTTTCTCACTAGATATGGTTCTTATGAGTTTCATGTTATGCCGTTCGGATTGACTAACGCACCGGCGGTCTTCATGAACTTAATGAACAAAGTCTTCAGGGCTTATTTAGATTAGTTTGTCATTGTATTCATTGATGATAACTTGATCTATTCTAGGTCAGAGGACGATCATGCAAGACATCTTCGCATAGTGTTGCAGATACTTCGTGAGCACTAGTTGTATGCTAAATTCAAAAAGTGTGAATTTTGGTAGTAAGAAGTGAAGTTTATGGGTCACGTGGTGTCAGAAAAGGGAATAATGGTGGATCCAGCCAAGGTTTCAGTAGTGGTTGAGTGGGGACAGCCTACTTCACCTACCGAGATCCGGAGTTAAGGATATTATTATAGGTTCATTCAGGGGTTCTCAAAGATAGCGGGACCACTCACTCACTTAACTAAAAAGGGTATATAGTTCGTGTGGGATGAACACTGTTAGAAAGCTTATGATGAGCTCAAAAGGAAGTTGACTTCTGCACTGGTTCTGTCTACTCCACAAAGCGAGATAGAGTATCTTGTCTACACAGATGCTTCTTTGTAAGGTTTTGGATGTGTTTTTGATGTAGGAGGAGTGTCCAATTTCGTATGGATCTCGAAAGCTTAAGCCTCATGAGCTTAATTATCCAACACATGATTTGGAGTTGGTAGCTATGGTCTTTGCCTTACATATTTGGAGCATTATCTGTTGGAGGAGTCCTTCAGATTATTTAGTGATCACAAGAGTCTGCAGTACTTGTTCACTCAGCGGGAGCTGAATATGAGACAGCGCAGATGGTTAGAAATTATGAAGGACTATTATTTCTCTATACAGTACAATCTAGGGAAAGTGAATATGGTGGCAGATGCACTCAGTCGTCGACCCTATGCGAGTCTTTCTGCTTTGTTTACCACTGAGTGGAATGCTTTGAAGAACGTTGATGAATTGTCTGATACTTTTATGGCTTGCATGGTAGTTACACCTTCTATCATTCACAAAGTCTTGAAGGCACAACTCATGAATCAGCAGTGCATTGAAAAAGTTACAGAGATAGCTTCTGGGGAGGTTCCATTTTACCATGTTGGGACTGATGGAGGTTTGAGGTACAAAGCACATTTAGTGGTACCTTCTGCTGATGATTTGAGGAAGGATGTGATGACTGGGACTCATCATTCTGAGTTTTCTGTTCATCTAGGAGGAGATAAGATGTATCAGGATATAAAACGACAGTTTTGGTGGGCAGGTATAAAAAAGGACATTACAATTTTTATCTCTCGTTGTAGTACTTGTCAGATGGTCAAGATTGATCATCAACGGCCGCCAGGAGCTTTACAGCCACTACCTATACCGAAGTGGAAATGGGAGAGCATTTCTATAGATTTTATGGAAGGATTGCCTAATTTATTTAAGAATCACAATTCTATTTGGGTCATCATGGATAGGTTGACTAAATCAGCTCATTTATTGCCTATTCGCACTAACTTCAATTCCGAGCAGTTGGCGAGACTTTACTTTTAAGAGATTGTGAAGTTGCATGGAATTTCGTTATCTATTATATCGGACAGGGATTTGAGCTTTGTGTCAGGCTTTTGGAAGAGTTTTCAGCAGGCTTTGGGTACAAGGTTGCATCTTAACACTGCTTATCATCCTCAAACCAATGGACAGACCAAGAGGGTTAATCAGATCATGGAGGATATGCTTCGTTCTTGTGTTCTTAATTTCAAGGGCCATCGGGAGGATTGTTTGCCACTTGTGGAGTTCACATATAATAATAGTTTTCAGAAGATTATTGGTATAACACCATTTAAGGCATTGTACGGGCGACCATGTCGATTTCCTGTTTGTTGGATGGAGGTTGAGGAGAACAGATTTTTGGGTCCTGAGTTCATTAAGGATACTTCTGAGAAGATCACTCTTATTTGGGATTGCATGCGCACTGCCCAGAGTAAGCAGAAGAGTTATGCAGATCGGCGTACTCGTGCATTGGAGTTTCAGGTTAGGGATCAGGTTCTACTCAAAGTGTCTCCTATGAAAAGTGTAATACGCTTTGGGAAGAAAGGGAAGTTGTCACCATAATTTGTCCGTTCATTCATGATTATGGATCAAGTTAGAGCTGTAGATTACTTCTGGATATTTTGGATCGTGTGCACAATATGTTCTATGTTTCTATGTTACAAAAATTTCTGCGAGATGAGGATCGGTATCAGCATATCGATGTTGGTGAAATTGAGTTGCCGTTGGATGCAACATATTTGGAGCCATTGTGTTGTATTGTCAATCGTCGGGATCAAATTCTTTGTAATAAGGTTATCTCTTTGATGCGTGTTCAGTAGAGTCACCACAATGAGGCTGAGTTTACTTGGGAACGGGAGGATGTCATTCGTTCGCAGTTTCCTAAACTAATGGAAGATAGAGTGAATTTCGAAGACGAAATTCTTTTTGTCAGGGGAGAAGAATGTAATACCCCTAATTTTAAAAGGATAGTCTCGACAATTTAATTAATTATTTTATTGCATTTATATTTGCTTATTCTTTTATTTGCCATTTGTTTATTTGTTTATTTAGTTTGATTGTTTTAATTAAATTGAATTAATTATTTAATTATTTTTACTTCATTTATATATATTTTTTTGTAATTGTTTGTATTTGTTTTAATTATTTGCTTTCATTAATATTTATTTATGTTGAAATTTAATTATTTGTTTTCATTAATTGTTAATTTATTTATCTGTTTAATTACCTGTTTAATTGGGTGATGAGGTTAGGGTTTGTGTTAATTCCTTTATGGCATCACGCTGACTAGTTATATTTTTATATTAGTTTTCAGTCTCATAATATAACTAGAATTAGGTTTTTAAGTTGAAGCCTATAAATGTACCTTAATACGTTTGCCAAGGGTTAAAAACCCTATTCACGTATACGAAGAGGCAGAGAGAAATAACAGGGCGGTTTGAGAGAAAAACAGAGAGAGAACCAGTGAGGGTTTTGGCCAAAGGTTGGACCAAGGAGGAAAGAGGAAAGTCTGCTTGTGGATTGAACCAGAGCAATGGGAAGTTTAACGGTAGTTAGAAGTTGTCGGAAAACATAGAGACGATGGTGCAAGAATTCAAACTGAAACCTAAAGGCAAGTTCATATTCTAACTCTTTCCCTTAAACCTATATTCTGTACATGCCTAGGTAGTCTCCAGGGTTTTGAATTGAAGTTAATATTGATCATTTAAGCATGTTTGAATAAAATTTAAAAGCATTGATTGAAACTGTTTCGTGGTTAATAGTTGTCCTAGTTTAAATTCTGTTGTCATTGATTTTAAACTTGCTTAAATTTCATGTCATTAATATGTGACGCCTGCTTATAATTAATTCTGGGACATAAATTGAACCCTAGGTAGTTAAATAAAACTGTATAGAGGGTCTTGCATGTTGCCGGAGGCGAAAAACACAACCGGAATAGAATTGCGGCTCTCAGAAGGAAAGAGACGGCTCTCCAAAGGAGAGAGCCATCTCTCACAAGTGTGGAGCCGGCTCCACCATAGGGAGAGCTGGCTCCCTTGTTTAGGGAGGCGGCTCCCTCTTCTATTTTTGTGTTTTTCATGGTTCTGGGTTTGGTTTGGCCAGTTGGGGGTTTCTAGGTTGTTTCAGTTGCTGTGAATGATGTATAGAACTATTACAGATGTATAAAAACTACTGGGAAGCATGTATACATTAATATACTGAAGAATGAATCAATATGAGGTTAAACAGTAAACTTGCATGTGGAGCGTTGGACAATTAATTTAAATTGCTTACTAATATTTAGCAATTTTGTTTCTCTGCATGATTTAAAAATTTTAATCATATCTTAATTATGGTATAAGCATAGTTGATTATCTGAAAATAATTATTCTTAGATTGGGATAATTGATGTTTTAACTTATTGTGTATTGCATCAATTACTAGACTGTTTGGAGGATTTAAATGCTTAGTCTTATTTTAACAATTTGTAAGACTTGAATATGATTTTTAAATCTTATATTGGATGCATAATTTGGTCATACACATGTTAGAATCTGTTTATGCTTATTTTGGAGTATGGTTGGTGATTAAATTTATCATTTACTGCATTAATCATTTTATTTGTGAATTGTATGCACCGATATGGGATGGTGGCATACTAGGGACGGATTAGTTTAAAACACTAAGTCCTACCTATTCTGAAATAAGATGGATTAACTACAAAAGTTAAGTCCTACTTATTATAAAGGTCAGGTCAATAAACATTTGAATGACATACCTTGAACAGATTATATATATATATATATATATATATATCATTATGGTACCGTAATATGAGTTTGAGTCCCAGGATCATGGTTGGGGTGAGTATATCGCCTAGGATGGATAGCTGGACATAGTTGATGTTCCCTGGTAGGTCTAGGTATACATGACCACGATACGTGCGATTTGCATGTTACCTTCTACTCAGGCTGAGACATACTTATGGACTAGTGAGCGTCCTATAGTGTGTATTTATACATACATGGACTATTTTAGTTATTGCTGAGATATCTAAAATGTATCTGTGTATCGGGTTTTTGTAAGGATTGTAGTAGAGTAAAACTTGCTAGTGGGCCTAACCGACTCTTATTTTTTAGGTGTTCGTCGGTTCCAGACTTAGAGTTTGATCGTACTGAGCAGATATAGTCACTCACTCGTCCGACTATGTAGGATTTCCTTTCATGTCTTAGTTTTGGATTTCATTTCCAAACTTTACTTTCTTTTGGGATTTTTAGGGGTCCACTAGATGGACTCTCGAGTTGTACAGTTATTGAAGGTTTTCAAAAGTTTGGATTATCGGATTATTAATAATTATTTAATTTTGAGGTTTTCATTTAGAATTCTTTCAGCTATAATATATATATATATATATATTTTAAATTCTCTTTTGTATTACTGCTTGTTTACATATTAATTGTCTTGTGTCCCTCAAATTTGTGCTCGGACTTGATCACCCGTGACTTTAGAATCGAGGGGTATTGGTCGTCGTCCTACGATATGCTTAAGAAGTGTGCAATTATAGAAGAAGGCCAGGTTTTAAATTTATAAAGCCACTACTACCTTTCACTATATAAATATAGTTAGGGCGAGTAGGGATCGTACCAAGGGATTAGTGGTATATCAAATTATGGAACTATGGTAATTAGGTTTAGTATGTCGAATGATCACACAATTGGTTGGTTGGTTGATTAAACTAAGTAAGATGCACACTAATTAAAAACAAGGAAAAGTGATGAAGGGTGAATAAAAGAGAGGTCTTGGGGTGTAGAGATCACCACCAAGCAATGCTATTCTAAACTATTATCAAGTGACTAATGAGGGAAATGTATGTGTTGCAACAATAATGTGTGTGTAATTGACTCATTTAATTAGCAAAGGTGACTCAAAAGGTGTACATTATCTTAGTCAACATATGAGAGGCACAATATATCTATTGGATGAGGAATATATTGTCTAGACATCATGTGAAGAAAACAAAACATCAAATTAAGTCATTTAAACCTTTTCATTAAGCCCTTGATTCAAATGATATGCAAGGATGACCAATTAAGAATGTATTGTCTTAATATCATGTGAAAGGTACAACATATCTAGGAATGGAGAATATATTGTCTAAACACATGTGAAAAGCACAATAGATCAAAACAAGTCATT
>JAOTQH010231871.1:0-13689 GCA_025631255.1 Cornus kousa
ATCTTATTCCATGTGGTAAAATAATGTTCGTTAGTCCGGAGCCTTTAATCAAGTCGGTGGGACCTAATATTGTACAGACACTAGCATCTGTCGAAGTTAGGTGACACTAAAAGAAAAATGGCTTTTAATAAGGGGCGAAAAACAATTCTACAATGGGCATGGCCCATTGCAGTATCCCCTGTCATTGCTGACTCAAGGTCTTCTATGATGGTTCCAGCTCATTGTTGAAAGATGGCTTTCAACGACGGACAGGGCCGGTTGTAGAAAGATTGCTTTCTACGACAGTCTGCGCCTCTTGTATAAAGAGTGCTTTCGACGATGGGTTTAGCCCCTTATAGAAAGCAATTTTTTTTTTAAAAAAAAGTAAAAAATTAGATGGTTGCCTTACATTGCCCCAAAACAAAATCAGTAAAACTAAACACAACAATAAATCCACCCAAAGGTATATATATCCACGCCAAGCCTTATACAAATAATATGATACAAGATGAAAAAGAGTTTAATTCATATAAAAATGAAAATTTACATCTACATCCCACTAATCACAAATAAATAGATCCCAAATTTATTTTATATTTATTAAAGATAACAAAGTTCACTTCATTGTTACCATCTATACAAGGATTAGAAAAGTTTCAATACCAACACAACCAAGGCATTTCCCATCACTCAGATTGCAAAAACTTTCCCTCCAAAGCATTTAAGGCAAGACTCCAAGCAGCTAAACATAACTAAAAACAAAGAAGAAAATTTTAGCTGAAACTTTCACTAAAGAACTCAAGAAAGAAAAAATATATTAAAAATAAATAAATCAGGGCATACACAGATCTATGAATTAATATGCGTTAAATAAGTGATAATTAAAAAATGTTCCTGTAAAAGTGCGACAGATAATAGGTTCCCTTGGTAAGATCTTCAATTTGCATTAAAATGAGCTGTTAGCCTACTGATAGGGAAAAATAAACCTAACCTACCTTGACCTAACGATAGAGGCAACTAAGTTGACTAACCGCCAAACCTCTTCGACTTTCGAACAATGATATTTTCATTGGATAAGAATGATAATATTTCATTATCAAGGATAAGATAAGATAACGTGGTTTAACAGGGTAAGGATAACCTTGGCATAATTTGAGAAGGTCAGAGGGGTGAATCATATCTTCGACAAATCTAGCAACAAACGGATCTGCTCTGATCTCGCACAAACGAATCTCCTCTGAAGCGGCTGTAAGAATGAGATCCTACCAGTCAATAAAGGTATGACAAAAAATGATTATTAAATCCCTACCTTTCTTTTAGACCTCCGATGACTGACTTGATCATCGGAGAGCTCTTGGCAGGCACCACACTGGTGCCGTCAAAATTCATCGATCTTCTACTCTTTTCTTTGTAGGAAAATGGTGTCGTATCGGACTGCGTGGATTTCTCCCCCAATAGTTGGCGTCGTCTATGGGATCAACGATTCAATTAAATCAATAAATTACTCAGTTAGGAAAAGAAACATCATTACAGGGATCCAGTCAAAGAGAAGGGTCAGGTGAACACCTAGACGTCCCGAATGACTAGGAACGGCTTGCAATGTTAGAACTACAGGTCTAAACTCTGAATCAGGGAATAGACCAGTTGATCTAGCAAAATACAGAGATCCTGTAATGTCTTATCCCAGTGGGACCACCACCTCAACAAGAATTATCCGACCGATATCCTCCTAATCTGAATGGTGGGGGAGAAAACGAGGAGGACCGAGAAAACGATCCTCCTCACAAATTCGAGGCTGAACAAAGCCAAGTTGAAAATCGACACAGAGAACCTCCTTCTTCATCTCCGCGGAATACCCAGCCTTAAACAGGCACAACCTTCTGTGTTAGGAAAAAAATAGAGAAAGTTACCTATTTCGACCTGCAGCTCGAGGATCTCAAAGCGAAAATAGACGATGTAATGCAGGCTATGAAAGGGGAAGGTACTGCCGTCATAGATGACCTAGTGCAGAGGACCAACTTCCCATTCAGCCCTGCTATTATGAAATGCCCCCAGCCTAGCAAGTTCGGGATGCCCTCATTTGAAAGCTTCGATGGGACCAAAAATCCCCTCGATCACCTGGAGACCTTTCAAGCTCTTATGCATTTACACGCCGTGCCAAATGAAATCATGTGCCGAGCTTTTCCCACTACATTTAAGGGATCAGCAAGAGTTTGGTCTAATAAGTTGAAGCCAGGAACCATCAACACCTTCGAAGAACTAAGTAAGTAATTTGTGAGCCATTTCTTTGCAGGTTAGAGGTATAGGAGGTCGGCCACTTACCTGCGTACCGTGAAACAACAGGAGGGAGAGTCGGTCCGGGAATACAGCACCCTATTCAACATAGATATGTTGCAGGTAAAAGAGGTGGACGACAAAGTAGCTTTGACCGCTTTCTTAGGAGGACTCCGAACCTCCAGATTCTTGTTCGCCTTATCTAAATAACCCCCCGCCAGCATGGCGGAGTTGTTTGTCAGGGCACAGAGACACATGAACGCTGAAGACACCATGAGTGCACGAAAGGGAAAGGGAAATGAAGGCGAGGACAAGAAGATGTTAGCCCCTCCTGATAAGGATGAAAATGATACCAAAAATAAAAGAACGTTCTTCAACCAGAGTGATAGCACATATCGTGAGGAGGGTTTAGATGAGTATACCGATTAACAATTATCTCACAGTTGCAATTAGCCTTATCAAGTCATTTAGAATAAAGACTGGAGGCATCTTAGTTCGTCATTTCAAGTGTTCTTTTATTTTCCAATAAAGTCACCATCACCAATGAGATGGATGACCCTCAATTTTTACATAATAAAGTATTACGTTTTCAGTTACCTACCTATGTGGTAATATTAAGCTCATAATAATCTATTTATCTCATTAAAAGGACCCGGGTTGAATGAATCCCGTAATCAATATCCCCGTACTATAAGGGATAGCAAATAAATGTCCTGTATTAAAAGGACCCGGGCTGAATGAATCCCGTAATCAAAATCCTCGTACTATAGGGGATAGCAAATAAATGTCCTGTATTAAAAGGTTTCGGGCTGAATGAATTCCGGAATCAATATCTCCGTACTATAAGGGATAGCAAATAAATATCTTGTATTAAAAGGACTCAGGCTGAATGAACCCCGGAATCAATATCCCCGTACTATAAGGGATAACAAATAAATATCCTGTATTAAAAGGACTTGGGCTGAATGAATCCCGTAATCAATATCTCCGTATTATAAGGGATAGCAAATAAATGTCCTGTATTAAAAGGACCCGGGTTGAATAAATCCCGTAATCAATATCCCCTTACTGTAAGGGATAGTAAATAAAAATCCCTTATTAAAGGGACGAGCTGAGTAAAGCTTGTAAATTTTGATTCCCTTATTAAAGGAGTGACGACCTGAGTGAAGCTCGTACAGTTAATTCCCTTACCAAGGGAAGAATACCCAATGGTACTAAAAATAGTACTCAGGGGCAGAGTATCTAAAGGTAATAAAAATAGTACCTAGTGGCAGAGTACCAAGGATACCAAAAAATAGTACCCAAAGGCAGAGTACCCAAGGGTACCAAAAATAGTACCCAGGGGCAGAGTAACCAAGGGTACTAAAAATAATACCCAAGGGTAAAGAAATATCCAAGGGAAGAGTACCCAAGGAAACATTACCCAAGAAAACAATTCTTAAGAAAAAAATAATAATAATAATAAATAAATAAAAATTCTTCTACTGTTCACATGAATAGTACCCGCGGGTACAGTTCCCAGGGAAACCAAAAAAAAAAATTTCTTCTACTGTTCACAGGAACAGTACCTGCGCGAATAGTGCTGGCGGGGGTACTGTTCCTAGGTCAAGAAGGAAAAATAATAATAATAAAATAAAAAATAAATAAAATCTTCTACTATTCACATGAACAGTACCCGCGGGTACTGTTCCCAGGGCAAGGAAGGAAAAAAAAATAAAAAATAAAAATTTCTTCTACTGTTCCTAGGGCCAAAATATATATATATATATATATATATATATATATATATATATATATATTATTATTATTATTTTTTCTGGCTATAAGAAACAGCCAAACTACATTTACAAAGCACAACCAGACATAACGACACTACTTACGATACATCAAACTAATTTCCACAAGCATCCTAACATGGAACAAACAATCCACAGCAATACGTCTGGACCATCCATTAATCCCGCCCAAACATGGTGCAAAAACAAAGTGGGACGGGGAAGCACATAGCCCACATGTTGGAAGGTGCATTAATATTGAGTAGATTTGTTGCACCATTAAACAGGCCCATCAGAGCATTGTCCATCTTGCATCCACTAGAATGTTCACGTATACCCAGATCACCATGCCAAATTTGGTCAACACGCCAACAGTAAGGCTCAATTATGATGTCAGACGAAAAGACTGTCATCTGAGCAGACATCATCCCGAGGCCTCCCATCTCCGGCAATCGAGACGGAAAGAAATTGATCAATTTCCGGTGAGGAACCAGACAACCAGTTTCATGGGCAAAAGAAACACAACTTTGATCTAGAATTTTTATAGGTATCCCCCAACCTGCTGCTAATAGTTTTAACACCATATCTTACAATTTCCCCGGCAATATTGATATAATGCACAGTTTTGATGCACTCATCAAATCTGACTATACAAACATGAAAACCCCGGGAAAGACAAGGAGGGACCCTGGATACTTGATATGCGATTCTCCATCACCGGAATCGCCAATAGCACGAGTAAAACATCACCAAGTATAACGATTAACAAAAACCGCCTGAACCAAATGCTTGCTTTCCTGGCCAATAAATCCATCATCACCCATCTATAGACCAGAGGTATTTGTAACTAGAATAGTCGCATTGCTCATAGCCGAGCTACTCGCTATGGGAAGCCAAACCCGGAAAGTGGAGGAGGCAAACCAAGAAATTTGAAAGGCAAAACACAGATAGAAAGTTAACACTAGCATAAAAACACAAGAACTTATAGCGATACCCGATCGAAAAGAAAAATTTGCACGGATTGGTCAGCAATTCGTCCAAATCATAAAACAGTAAGCTTTACATCCCGCTGTGCACGTTTGTCTTCCCGGCAAGGAGAATAAAAGGAATCCAAAAACCTGAACCCGCTCCCCCTACCACTTAGATGCCCATATAGCAATAAATACAACCCACAAGAGCATTATAGGTTATCTATAAGGTGATAAACATAACTCACATTACGTTGGGTTTATTATTATCTGATAAGGCTCCCTTGATGGGAGTGATTTTATCAGATACGTCATATATATATTGCTTGGTCCCCATCCTCATATATACGCTCAATTCAGTTTAGTCTAGTCCCATTGAACAGAAGTCTGAGCAAAAGTGGAGAGGATGGAAGATCAAGCAAAACGTTCTTTTTGCAGATTTTGTACGTTGTTCTACTGTTCGGTACGTAATAGCTTCTGTAGGTATTTTTGTTACATATTATTATTTATTATATTATTGTATTTTAAGCATGTGTATGGTTTCCTAAATTTAGCGATCCCGATCCTGAAATTTGAATTGAAAAGTTACAACTCTATCGGACTCGTTTTGCCACCAAAATTAGACTTAAACACTAACCTATCAGCCCAGATGACAACTCGAATGGTCTAAACGCCATTCACAGATGAGATCATGCAGAAAAGCCAAGAAAGTTTGTGTTACCCAACTTCACGCTCTTTGATGGGTATGGAGTTCCAACAGAGCATATCTTCCATGTGCAACAAAAGATAGCGCTTTACTTAGGATATGTTAGTTTGATGTGTAAGGCGTTTCCCTTAAGTCTCATTGGTGTGACCCTCTTTTGGTTCAAGCAGCGACCACCAAGGTCAATCTGAGTTTCCAACAATTATGTGAGCAGTTTATCAGTGCGTAATTTGGCAATTATTGTTCACTTTTGAAACTGAAACCATATAATAAAATATGGTTGGTTGAGTAACTGCAATATTGAGATCGAATTCCAATTAAGTATGAATATAGTGTGTCTACATTGTTGTCTTAGCCTCGTACACTAGTTTAGTCCTACATGCAAGTTCTTGTTTCTGCAATTCAAGTTTGTTTTTCTGCTCAAGTATTACTGAAATGCTCACAATTAATGTGAAACTATGTTGTGAATTGTCATGCAAATTTTTTATTTTTTTTTATTATTATTTTTTTTTTCATTTTCGATATAAAAGTAGAATAAGATATGAGGCAAATCTAGTGGAACTTTCTATTGAGTCCACGATGTGATGGTTTACTTTTTATAGGTTCAATACATAAAAATTAAATTAATAATATTACAAAGAATAGTATGTTGAAATTAGACACTTACTTTAGGACGGATAAAAATGAAATGGTAGACACTTATTTTCGGACGGAGGGAGTATTATTTTTGCCCATTGAATCTCACCAAGGGTTTTACAATAAATCAGAATACAATCATGCTTGATCTGTGAAGTCGTCTTGGGTTGATGACAACTTGCAAGCTATAAACCAATCGGCACTAGCCTAAATGGTATAAGTTCTCGTTCAGGCCGCGTCTGTGTTTTATTGAACTTAAAAAAAAAAAAAAAAAACCTTAGAAGTTGCAATTATTGCATACCAAACAAGCATGTTTGATCTCAATTAATTTTAAGAAACAAAATCCCCTCCAATGCAATAGTGTTCGGAACTATAGCAAGAGTATCACTCCACGAGAAGTGTTGGGCCCACTATATAGTGATCCCTAAGAACAAGAATCCTCTCTAGCGCATGATCTCTTCTGCACAGAATTCAGTGGTTGAGATTGTATCATCACTAGTGAGTCCCATTTATTAATTCAATATCGTTTACTGAATTCTGTGCAGGAGGGGTCCAGCGATGGAGATGATCTTTGTCTGATCCTTAAGTAGCATCCCCCGTGCACTGGAGAGGATTTTGGTGATGGAGAGCTTTGGCAAGTGAAGTAGATAAAGAAGAGCATGAATTAAGTAAGTGTACCTTAGTGACATGACAGCTGCTGCTAATGAAACCCCTGAGACAGAGTTAATATTGGGGAGCTGAGATAGGAAGAAATGGATGCCACCAAAGATGCAAATCCAGTAGGATTGCTCGAGTCTGGTGCAATTGGTACATGCCATCTCCAAGAACTTCTTCAGACACTTCCCCCCACTGACCATGTACACAATGTCACCCCCAACCTGAACTATCAGCTGCTGTGGCAGCACTATCCATGGCCCCAGCTACAGCCCAAAGGCATGCCGCCCCAGGTCATAGTAGCGATCAAACCGAACCCCGGGCACGCATTCGTGGAGCTGTCTCATCTGCCACGTTGTATTCAAGGTGACGCACCAAGATAAAACCATCACCATTGCTCCTGAAACCCTGAGAGAGATGAATCTATTTATTTTTCAGATTATAACCTGAAGAATCCTAGCCTTCGCCCGGACTAATTTGTAAGGACCCATGAAGGGTGCCTCCTTATCACGGGCTGGCCCGGTTGGGTATATCGCGGAGGTGTAGTCTACACTTAGTGGGAGTCAAACCTCAGACGTGATGGTTCATGCGACACCAGAACCAAGTGACCATGCCATTATCAGCCAACCTATCAGCCAACCATCGGGGTTTGTGAAAGGTAAGATGGTTTTAGTTTAACAAAACCATGCGCTGTATCATCTTAACATGTTAAGATTATCCAACAAGAGAGTGAGAGGAGAGAGGGAAGATGTATACCATCCTAAGTAGGCCATGGCATAACGCAAACTGAGAACCCCCGCACCAACCATGGCTGTGACTGTGTGAAAAGTTGAATACCACCATTTGGCTTCACGAACGGCTCAATCTTCCACCCATATTTCTTTTTCATCAGACGGGACTTCCTGCCAGAGTTTAGAAGAACAACATTAATATTAAACACACACGCACACATATATAATATCAATCAAATAAATATTAATTAATTTTCGGGTTAGGTTTAAGTTAGACAAGGTTGATCCCATGCTCACCTTTGGAGCAGGCGGAGGAGGAGAAGCTGAAATCATCTTGAATGTGAATGTGGGAGTTCAGGTAGTGATCATTGTCATGGATTTGTAGTGGTTGATGAATCAAACATACATATACATATACATATATATATATATATATATATTATAAGGCAAGAAATGTTAGAAGTTATACCAGTAGATGTAAAGAGTCGAAACCTAACCTTTTAAAATTTATCGGAGGCACTAACTCTTATCTAAACATCTCAATTCAAACATATGATAGAATAATGATAAAAGAAAATATACTTCTTAATTACTAGTTAACCTTACTTTTGTACTACCTCTATCCCATCATTTCTTCTATGTGTATCTATATATAATACATATATACCATGGCAGGAGACAGAATTATAGCAGATGCATTATAGTTTTCAGAAAAAGAAGCAGAGCTCCCTTTATGTTGAAGAATGACGTTAGCCCACTACCTTCAACTTGCAGAGTGTCAAAAGGTCTTGACAAGCATTATCTATCTAAGCCGCCTTACCTAATATATATATATATATACACACACATGTAAATATGCTAAAGAGCTGTGAAAATAAATACTTTGACAAATATAAAAATCAAAATATTGATGAATAATATTTCTATTGAATACAATTACAATTCTCATTCATTTGTATTCTTATTTTGAAGCCATAGATAAAATTACATACATTGATTTAAAAATTAGTGGTCCATCTTTTACATTCAAGGATGCCATGTATTAGTTATCTTATTTAAAAAGTTAAAGCAAAACATACTATTTTTTTTTTTTTTTCGTGATTACCTTTTAAGTTTTCAAATTTTTTAAAACTTATAATATACATAATTAAATTTAAAAAGACAACTTTGGCAATTTTAAAAGAGAAAAATGTACTAATTGAATTAGAACTTTCTAAAGTAACATGCAATTAGTACATTTTTTTTTTTTTAAATTGCCAAGTTGTCATTTTAAGTTTAAATGTGTATTCTTTAAAATTTTTGAAAACTTAAAAGGTAATCACGAATAAAATACTTTTTAAATAAAACAACTAATACATGACATCATTGAATGGAAAGATGGACGACTAATTTTTGCTGTGTATTAGAATTTCACACTTATTTTTTGAGAGAGATTATACTAATTCGACCAATGAATAACGATCCTTTGGTTACCTAACAATATACATGCTAATTTATGCTAACCATTTTTTATGGTGTGTAATCTTGGTGCATGGGAAAAATTGTTTGACAAATAAGAACATTATAAAAAGATAATTTTATTTATTTATTTATTTTTTAATTTTAACTTTGGGATTAAAAAAAAAAAAGATTATTATTGTTTTTTGAAAGTAAATACATAGTTACACACTCCACTCCTTTCTTGTGCAAGCCCACGCTTGCCTTCTACACTATACAGAGTGAAAATCACCTCACATGAGATGTGATATGCTTTGTGACACACACTCCACCCAAAATCTGTCGTGCTCACTTTGGAGTTGTGCATAGTAAAAAGTGAAGTTCATCAATTCAGAGATGTGGTCTACGCTGTCTGTGGGTATCCCACCTTATATTGGGTGTGCATCGTATGCTCGGTTTGCAGTGGGTTACGGTTGTGGTATCTGTTGCAGTCGCAGTGTAATGGACTCGGATAGAGTTAGTGTAAATTGACCGATATGAATTGAATATCGAATTTGAAAAAGGGTCGCGTATCGACCGATACGTCGCGTAATGGACGATACTGACAAACAATTCGTGTGAACTCCACCGTTCACCATATCCATGGCACCACTGGATAACAACCCTCCGGTGAATGTTAATGAAGCAACATATTTTGAGTCAGTACATCAAGGACGACAATGTAAATGCGATTGTGGTCCACGTACTTGAGGATGATACCTCGACGAATCAGAAAACCTTAGCACAGTCTGAAGCATGCAACATATTGCTGATTGGTGATTCTCGTCGATCTGAAAATGTGGAGATATATTATATATATCTATATATAATGGGCATTTCTTTATTTCCAGGACTTGAACCAATGATGATCAATATTGTGTTGGTAGGTGATCTGTATCTATGTAGAAAATAGTTATACGTGTCACTTTATAAAGAGGCATAGTTTCAAGGGTAATCATGAAAAGGAATATGGCTCTTCATTTTGTGAAGGTGGTGGGGGTCTTAATCTTTTCTGTTTGTGTCCCCGTTAGTTTAAAGACGGAAAGAAGAGCTTACCACAAAAATTAAGCAAATTACTGTATATGACTCCTAGTTTTGTTAATTATATTGGGACTTTTACATATAAGTGGCGGTAGCAAAACTTTATTACCAAATCATTAACGTAATTTGCATATTTACTAGAACATGAACTAAAAGTGAAAACCTTCATTTTGAACTCTTTTATAAGCTAAAATTATATTTTCACCCTTAAAAGTTTATTTTATGCAAAACTTACTCAAAGAACAACTTGTGCAAGTTTTAGAATTTTATCAAACAGCACTTAGGAACTGCTACATCGCACTATAATTAGGAGACACAACGCATAGCCTACAACGTAGAATAGACGAACTTAGATCCAGAATTATTCGAATATAGAATATTCTAGAAGTTAGATGACAAATATTTTAATTAGATTTATGAGTAGAATAGACTTTAATAACTTAGATAACTCTATAAAACGACTAAGAGAAAATCTAAATTATATTAAAATCCAAATAGACCAGAATTCTAGTCCACATAATTTAGATAATAAAATAATATTAGTCACTATCAAAGATATAAATAGTGATATTAAAAATATTTTAGAAAATAAAAAAATAATTATAGATTATTTAAAATCTTTGAAAACAGATATTCAAAGATTATTACAATAGTTTTATGAGCACTAGTAATCCTAATTATCTTGAAGCTTTAGTAAAACTTTATAAAATTGACAAAGACCTTGTAGGATTTACAAGTTTTAAAACAGACGTACAATTAACTAATATAAATATTCGGCAAAATAACTTTTTAATCCAATTATTACTCTAGTTATCTAAAAAAGTTAATAAACTTGAAGAAAAATTAGAAGTAATACAAGAAAGTATTTCCAGAGAATTTTCTAAAGAATTATCTGAACTGTCCGATAAAATAAAAAAAATATAAAGGTAACAACTAATCCTTTCCCTGCCACAACTACATAGAGAATGGC
Source organism: Cornus kousa (assembly GCA_025631255.1). Taxonomy (NCBI): domain Eukaryota; kingdom Viridiplantae; phylum Streptophyta; class Magnoliopsida; order Cornales; family Cornaceae; genus Cornus; species Cornus kousa. The sequence continues at coordinate 11,208 of JAOTQH010231871.1, forward strand.
TATTATCCTTAGAAAAGTCAAAGAAATAATGAGGGTAGAAGATCGATATGATAATGAGCATGATGCCAAAAAAATATATAGAACAAGGAATGAAGAAGGTAAAAAATAAAGTCAACGTTTATTCTAATAATTTATTAGATTTTCAGAGCAAAATATATAATCATCTTAACCAGAGAAGAATAAGTGCAGTTAACAATCAAGTTATTTTATACCTTATAACACCAGAAGCTTGTCAAGAGTTAAATGAAAATAATTTAGAACTTATGCATTTAGGTGTAATAATGATAGGATTAGTAGGATTAAACAGAACGAAAGTAGGAACAAGAGCACTTGCTTATATTTATGATGATCGATGGAATAACCATCAACAAGCATAAATAGCCAACGCGAAAATAGATCTAGCAGCTAATGTAACCATCATAGGATGTATCCCCAATTACACGATGACTTCTAGAGAATTCAGTAAACATATTAAGATAGCTATATTCACAAAAGGATACAATATGACAGGACAATTTGAAAACCTATTAGTAATACTTTATTTATGGGAAAAACGGTTAATCAATATAATTTAAAATTTAAAGCCCAATTCAGTGAAATAGTTAAACCTTTTAGTAGCAAATACATCCAGATGATAGAAGCTAGAAAAGTAAGCAGTATTACCCATGAAGGAACAGAATGGGAATACCTAATCTGACTACTATAACTAAAAAGATCCCTGAAAGTAATATGATATATGTAAAAAATAGTGGAGAAGCTAGCATAACGTTTAGTAATTATAAAAGACAAGATAACTTAGTTAATAATACCTAAGAAGACTTTTTAACTACACTAATAGAAATAGAATCTCCTGAAGAAATAAATATCCTTTATGATAGATTAGAAGATGAAATTCTAGATAAAATAATGCACGATTTTGATAATCTTGAACTTGAAGATTTGAAAGAAAAATATCCTGAGTCAAATTATCAACTTATAGAAAGCATTTATTTAGAAGAAGGAAATAACGATGATATTAAGAGAAACCTATTAAAAGTAGGATTTGAATTCTTTTACACAAAACACGAACTAAACACCTTAAAAGAAGAATTAAATGTTGTAGAATAAGTGGAGCATAGTGTCACAAAGTGATTCCTAAGACGCTTAGAGTATAGAAGACACGCATGCTGGTTGACAAAGAGTAGAGTTTGACTGGGAATGGTTCCAGGTAAGAGGCGTACAGGACCATATGATGGTATCTCTTTAGAGTTTAGGCAGGTCGACTCGGTTGAGTGTGAGGAGCTTATCGCTGGTCATGGACTTGACTATGAATAAGGGAGTTGGCCATCCTTGCATAAACTGGTCAGGAGCTGGAATCATTCCCCTGACGAGGCCAAGGTAGGCCAAAACCAGTTAGCATGTATCCTCAAGAGGGCAAGTTGTGATGGCTGACCAGGGCGTTTGCACGAGCTGAAACAACACCTTGGTACCGCACGGGCTGTGCCGCTGTGCCAAATCTTTCTGCTCATGACAAATGGTATCAGAGCAGGACTTGGGGTTAGCACGGTGGGTGCCCCCTCATTGATCTGGGAGGGGTTAGAGAATGAAGACGGTACACTGAAGTTGCGTCGATGAGGAGGAATCAATGTAGTTGGGGGGAGAGCCTCCATCTCCCCTGGAAGAAGCGTTCGTTGAAGTTGCGCACTGGAGAGCCGGAGGGCCGCGCACACCAAAGTTCGTGCGAGCTCCTTGGGTGATACAAACCATGGTGAAGGGTGGGCATCAAGTCGGTAGGAGGCCCTTGCTTGCTCGGGATGTCGTGGAGGCGGCATGACGAAGAAGAGTTACGTCCTTAAGGAGTGGACGTCCCCTTGGTCCAAGGCCTATCATTGGGCGTGTACTGACCCGGATTTTCACGGGTAAATTTTTTTCCGTTGTCTTTTCCCTTCTGGGTATGGTTTCTCATTGATTAGTGTCATCATGAGTGCTCTGGAGTGACTTTCGAGACTCTTTTTGGTGGATTGACAACTTCCTTTGAGGACCGAGTGGTTTCCACATTTTTCATTTTTCGACACTATTCACTATTTTGTCTCCTTCCCTATTTTGTTTTTTCCCCGTTTGGCACTTTGTTTGTGTAACCATACTTTTTTGTGTTCGGAAATGGTTCGTGACTTCACGTATCTTCATTCTTAGCGGTTTTCATGAGATACGTATCTTTACTTTGGTGAAAAAGTCCTTTAGTTGCTCCCAGTGCCCGTAGGGGCATGGATGCACAGTTTCTTTGAATTATTTCCTTTTCTTGGGGTGATTTTCGTAAATATCTTCTGAACATATTTATTTTTGGAGTTTAAAAAATATTCTCTTGGAAGATATTTTCGTTCTGGGGCAGTTTCGCAGTTTTCACTTTTTGGAGGGGCCGTTGTGCAATTAATGAAAATTATTGCAAATGTCTTGCTTTGAGCTTAGATCCTTGCATGGGATTCATTTTGACATTTCGTTGAGT
>JAOTQH010231882.1:0-13688 GCA_025631255.1 Cornus kousa
CGAAGAATTCTTAAACCCCAGTTCCACTTTTGTATAAGGGATGCGTTCCCCTCTTGAACGCCTTTTTATTTCAATTACTAATCAAAAAAAAAAAAGTTTCGTCAACAAAAAAAACTAACAAACTTATTTACATAGATTAAGATGCTAAATCATGCAAGTTGGTATTTTACACACATCCAATACATAATTGGATGCATGAAGATTGGAATTTTTCTTGTGTAACATTATGATAAAACATTATACTATTTGTATATACCAAATCCATATGTATAATGTACTCATACATACTGTACACATATGGATATGTTCCTATCATTATAATTTGTGTATCAGTAACATTGTGATGAATTTATACGTATACATGTGATAACAACAATTGTAGGTAAATGTATGTACTGATAGAGAAACAAATACAGATTTGTACATAAACATATTGATCTAGGTTGGTTAGATGGATGTAGTATATTTATATGCTTAGAACACTGGTAGAGGAAGAAACCCAAGTTCTGGACCATGATCGAACATGAATATTAGGCCAAAAGTTTGAGCAAACCATTGTAAGGTTTAACGTAGCTCATAACCCATTTGGATTTTTGTGGGAAGAAGAATTAATGCGTAGGATTTTGCTTAGTTCATTATTGATTTGGATGTTAATCAATGATAGAAAAATAACAAAATTAGTTCATCATCATGACCATAATAGTGACTTTGGACCAAGAATTTAAGATATTTTTGTTGTGTCACAAGTTTAGATATGTTGTTCACTTATATTCATGTTATATATATTCATTGTTAAGCATATACTTTTGAGTATATATATTACGTATCAAAAAAAGATTATATATATGTATATATATTAAAATGTCTATGTAGGGTAGATTGTAGTACAAATTTGTGTTGCTGTTAATTTTGCATGCTTTATGTTGTGGTGGTGGTTATATTTTATTTTAGTTGTAATTATGACTTCGGCCCATGAATCAGGTCAGAAATCTTTTGGACGACGACCCTGGAAACTCTGAATATGCTGACATGGAAAGGGAGCTTGTAGAGGTGTGATCCTTACTCAACTTATCCTTGTCAATTTGTTTTCTTTTTTATTTTATTTTCTTAGTTATAAACTTCCTTGGGTATTTTGTTCTGTTCCTTTAACTTGAAATGCATGGGGTTGAGCTTGTTTTTGGATATTTGTTTTGAGAGAGCAGTGTTCATATTCTTTGGGCATAAAGGGATAATATTTGACTGTAGGTGATTATTTGTTGTATATGTTTTTTCTGTTATTATTATTATTATTTTATTTCAAATATTTCCCTCTGTCTCAAATAATCATCTTCTTCAAACCAGCAACATCAATTAATTGCGAATTACTGGAGAAGATTGTGTTTTATTCTTGGGTTTAGAAGGTGAGGACGCTATTCATGTTTAAAAAGAAATCCTTACACCTGGAAATGAGAACTCTATGGAGCTAGAAACTTTATAAAGGTGTCCATCACTTGTATCTTGGTTCCTGTGCAGGTGTGCTATGTGTTGTGATGCCCAGCCTGTCTTCTCCTGATTTCGGATGTTCAGACTGCGTTTCTAAGTTTGAATTCAACTATAATTTGGCCTTTTTGATGTTAATAAATATTTTATTAATTTGGACTTGGCTATATCTTTTGGGTCCAGGTGATTGCTTTGACTGAAGAACTCCTGAAAACTGCAAAGCAAAATGAGAATTCTGGATTGAATATTGGGACAAGTGCTGATGTCTCTCCTGGTTCGCACTATTCTGGGGATACCTCTCAGCATAATTTGGTAAGTATATCTTATATTGCCGCTTACCAGAATTGAAAAAAAATAAAAAAATCTTGCACTCGCTTCAAATTTGTTATTTTTGTTTGTTTGTGTTGGGTGGGAAATATGCTTTATCATTATGTCTTCATGAAGGTAATATGTTGCTTCTGAATGGAAAAAACAAAAATTTGACAGCTTTCATGCAAAAGAATAGACAAGGCACAATATTAATTTGGATTGTCTGGAGTTTTAATAGATCTAGTTAGAAAATGTTTTACAAAGCTAGTATACAAAAGAATACAGAAGGTTGGGTCTGTCCCAAGTGGTCTCTCCCAAAATACCCTGTTGTAGTGGGACCAGAACTCAGTATGTCCCTTTTAAGTATACAGAGAATAAAATGAGCAAATTTTGTTTATATATGTGAGAGTTCCTAGAGGTTTTAGTCAGGTGAAACACTTTTCTTTGTCATCAAGATTTGCTAGACTTTCACAAACATTATGCAGGCATGGAAACAATATTTTATTCTCATTAGAATGCGGCAGGGGTTCTGAACTTACAAGAAGTTGACTTTTGAGTTTGAGAAACAAAACTTTTGTTCATTTTTATTAAGTACAGAACTATGAAGATAGAATAGAAATTCAAGAGAAGTATGAGGATTTTTTTTCCCCAAAGAGAAAAAGTAAAAAAACAGCATCGAATACAAAAGAAAGAAGATATTTTCTTCCAAGACAAGCATCAATATATGCAAAAAACAATTTCTCATCTTTGGGAAAATAATTTTGTTTCGTTGTAATAGTATTACGTTGTGTACTATGTCCCACCAAAAAGAAAACAAAATCTATATCTTGGTTATTTTACGTTTGGATCATGAAGCTGCTTGATGGCCATTCCAGGTTTCTTCTCATTTATTATATTGTTAATGTTATTAGCTTTGGCATTGTTGCTGGTGAAAATTAGTTGTTTCACTTCTTCTTAATCTGTTTATCTAGCATATAATATAGTTCCTTTAAAAGCTAATTTTTCCCCTTCAAATAATTCAACTCTAAGCGGGTGATTAAACTGATTTTTCATGCACGTGTCCCAATATCAGCCATATATCTGTCTTGCATAGGTGCTCATATGACGTTATTTCCCCCTCTATTTTGCAATCAGGAATTAAGAAGCATCCATGATCATTCTGACAAGTTCCCTATTGGCACCAAAGTTCAGGCTGTTTGGAGTGATGATGGGGAGTGGTATGTTAAATTTAACTAGGGAGATTCAATTTTTAGTCAATTTACGTTTTCCATTTCTTCTTAATTTCATTTATTTTACCATTTTCCTTTTTGTTGTCTGTGTTTGATTAGTTGAATGTTCAGGTATGATGCAACGATTGAGGCACATACTCCAAATGGGTATTATGTTACTTATGATGGATGGGGTAACAAGGAAGAGGTAAGATGGTCACCACTACAAAAGTCTTACTTTGCTCAACGTGTTATATGTTTGGAAACACATAAATTGTAGAATATATGACTTTCTCATCTGTTGGTTGGTTTCACAAATCTACAGAATTGAATTTATGATGTAGTTTTTAAGTTATTAATGGTAATTAGAGGAAGCAATAAGTTGTTAAAGCTGGTTTAATGACCCCTCCCTGACCAAAAAATAGAAAGAGAGTAATGCTCAACCAATGTGCATGATATAAATTTTTTAATAAAGTTTTTTATTTGGATATAATCTAGTGGTTATGATAGAAATCTATCTATGCTATTGAGTACCAGAAGAAAAAAAATATGGTGGGCTATCTTCCCCCATGAAGCTCATACTCCATTTGCTTCATGACCCACCATCTTTGTCATGTGCATCTCCCAGTATCATCACTGTCAAAGCGCAACCACCACCAGGATTTATTATCATGATGTGGATGGTTCCTTCCCCCCCTCTCTTGCAGTTTATCATCCAAATCCCTTTACCCACTATGATCGTCATTATTTTACTTCGGTGATTGGTTGTCCAACATAACTCCCAAACCTTTGTCTGGATGGTGGCTTCTAGGGAAGTAAAGGCTGAATACTTCCATAAAAGGAGAATACTCACTAAAGCTAAAATGGGGGTAAAATGGCGCTGTAGGTAAAAGGTGCACATAACAGTGTGTTAAATAAAATAAAGAAGAAGATGAATTTGAGTTCCATGTTTATAAAGAATCCAATGATAATTGTTATGTTAGTCACCATAGGACTTGCTTACGTAGAATCACACGACCAATCGGGAATGGGAACTCTTGAAATCAGAAACTTGTAGCAGACAACAATTTTAATTTTAAAAAGAAGAAGAAGAGACGTACCTAAAGAAGAAAAAATAATTAGATAAAACTCAGCTATTATAATCATGTTTAAAAATATAGCGCAACGCTTGATAACTTTGACCCAGTGAACCAATCTTGTAAGTTTATTTAGGAAGGACTAAAAAAAAAAAAAAAAAAACTTGTAAAATTATTAAATAATCCTATGGCTGTAAGTATTAAGTATTAACATAATGCCTTTGTTACACAGACATATGATTTCTCAAATCAAAAAGGGTTAGAACCATGCTTGTTCGAACGAACCCCACTGAAAATAGTCGTCATTGAAATTTATGTTTCGAGGTTATTTTGATTTTCTTCCTTGCACAGCTGCACTAGGTTCTCTGTGGGAGATATTCCTTTTTCTCAGCCCTACTCAATACTTTTGGGGCTTTCTACAAGTTGTAATTCCTTTATAATCGTCCTTGATTCTCTTCTCGTAATGATCAATTTTGGAATTCCAATTGTTTTAATATAAAAAGAAGGAAGGTTATCTATCCTCTTCTAGCATGACTGTCTCCTAAGTTAAACCTTTTGCTTGGTCAGTCGCTGTAAGTAGGATGGAGCACTGGTGAGTTTATTTAAATGCAAAACCCTAAGAAGGATAGATCCCTTTGGAAGTGTTTGGAACCCTTCATTTGCTTGCCTCTGCAAGTTCTGCAATTGGTGCCTGAGGTATGTGCATCACATGTAGGAGGGCTGGGGATACCGTTGATCATATGTCCATCCATTGCCCATTTGCCTATAATTTGTGGGAAAAATTTTGTTTCTTTAGTTGGGTGAGATGTGTGGCCCATCTCTTTGTTTGTTTTATCATGTCTTTCCAAGACTTGGAAAGCATTGGAGACAAGATTAGTTAGAGGGCTGCAATCTTGCCAATATTTTGGTTCTTTTGACTTGAGACACACTGCAGTTTTTTGGATTCTTATAATCCAAGTAAATTTTATTTATTTTTTAAATTTTATATTTAAATAGATAAGGTAAAAAATATATATTTAAATACTTAGAAGAAGAAAAAATCAATGTAACAGTTCCCCATGGCCCTCCCATACTAGGGTTTCAGAAGTTGTTCTCATGGACTTCATATTAGACGGTGGAAAGCCGTACATGGTTGTAGGCTACAGCTACATGTCCCAGTTGTATCTTAGAAGTATGTTGACATATCCCAACTGTATCCGATTTAAAAATATATATATTTTAAAATTTTGGATAATTTTGAATTGTATCGGACACATATCTAGCGGATACATTTTGGCATGTTTCTGATACTGCCACAACGACGCTTTCTAGATCAAATCATCTTTGCTCAGTAGTTCCTTTAACATGCTTTTGACTTTGTTTTGCAAATGCTTAACTAACCACTAGTTACTGATAGTGCATTAGGATTCCGGCCCAATCCACACTCTTGGTGGTTTCTATAAAGAGGGAAGCCCTCTTGAAGGAGAAAGAAAATATAAGGCATGTAACCATCACTCCAGTGATGTTGATTTACACGGGAATTGTGAAGTAACTTTTATTCCCACAAGCCATCATCCTTGCGAAATCATTACCTGTGGTTTCATATCTGTAACATCATACCTGCTTCATTATGCTAGTGGAAAAGGGGGTATCTTGAGAATATTGCTCAAGGATCTGCACACTCAAGTTCCTCGAGGAGGAGGGAAAGAGGTAGGAAGAACGAGGCAAAAGACTATTAATTCGACCCAGGGTTGTGTTACGTCACTACCATTTGATTCTTAGTTAACAGAAGTGCAATTATGGTGGGAGGCACATTCATTATTAACCTTCACAAGACAATCATATAGATCGTCTGTTAAGGTTGACTTGGAAAAGCAAGTCTTCCTCGTGACTCATTTTTGGTGACCCTCACAACAAGAACTATGCTAAGGTTTGTTTTAATTCCTCACTCTGGTTTTGGTGTGACGCATACTGTGGTAGGTCCTAAAAAGCATACGGAAAACTCGTGTAAGCCAAAGCATGGTGTGGTGCTAGTAGTGCTGTGTTGTGATCCCAATCGGGACAAGGGATGTATATCTTGACCTGGACGCTCGAAAAAAGAGCCCGACAGAGTGGGATGAAAGGGAGCATACTTACGACCCTAATTCGAAGAGATTGGGATATACACACTTTGACCCAAAAACTGGAGCAAGTAAATGACACGTTGCACAATCATGGCACGTAAAATATTCCTTACACCTGACGTGTTTGGATTGCTAGAAATAGCACAGTTCCTTGATGCAGGAGGATATTCAGAGCTTCCCTCCCTGGCATTTTCTTTGCCTTCATTCTCTCCTCCATCCTGCTTCATTCCTCCTTCCTACTCGTGATGGAGCCCCATTTCTTACCCTATTCCTCTACAAGTTCCTAAATTAATGCACGAGATTGTGCATTTTTTCAAAGTACTTTTTATGTTCCTTTTTTGTTAACCCCCCCGTCTTTTTCGCTTTTCCCTTCTCTTGGTCACTCTTTTTGTTGTGGTTATTTATTCTTAGGTCTATCTATCTATGTTGTGTGTGTGTGTATATATATATATATGAATGAGCATCTTATATTACTGACAGCTGCTGCTGATTCCAGGTGGATCCTGCTAATGTTAGGCCAATTCAAGAAGGGGCTGTCAATGCTTTGCTGGAAGCTGAAAAGGAAGCTGAGGCCACTAGACAAGCTCTTAAGCGGAAGATTGCACAAGCTGCTGTTGTGGACTTCCAGTCAAAAAGTTTACCAGCAAAGCTTCGTATAGATCCTAATGATCCCGAGGATGTGGTAAGTTTGTTGATGTACAATTATTGATTACTGACACAGGAATAGTTTATATAAATATTAAACTTCATGGATTTGTTCTTGTTATTTTTCCCCATTCTGAAAATCATTGTTTTTTCTTTTCTTCGCAATCGATAAAGTTGAATAATCTTTCATCCACTTGTTTAAGATTTTTTGGTTGGCCAAGTACACAATTTTGAGTCAAAACTCCAGAAAATGTGTTTTTAATTAACAACCTAGGGTGCGTGGGTTTAAGATTTTGGGGCCCCCTTAAGTTTTGATTTTGTTAGCTGCCTGGTTTGCTGTTCCAAGAATAACAACATTCCATAACTTGGCAAAAACAATAAAAAAAAAAACATTCTCCGTTTCCCCAATATAAGGATCTTTCTCCATTCTTTTAATCTATATTTTTCTTCAGTTAGGAGTCATTGCTTGTGCAATGGTATAAGTTATCACTAATAAGTGTGGGGTTGCAGTATGAGTATGAGAGTAGCCACTTTATCTGGATAGTGCCAAATGTTAGGCCTATCTCCATACTTGCCCTCCCAAGTCCCAGACCCACATAGTCGGGATATACACTGTCTTCGATTGATTTCTTCTAATTAATTATTCTTACAATTTTTTTCTAGATGTACTCCCATTTTTAATGAGCGGACTTGATTTTCTCTTGTTCTTGCACTGATTGATTTAGTTTATGTTTCTTTAGTTCCTAGTTTTCCTTTTTATTTTTTATTTTTTTGGTAAGTTAGATTTGCTTTTGTTTTTGCTTTCTAAAATCTAAAATTTACAGAAAGTGACTAAGCGTAAGAAGATTCATGCTTTTAAATCAAAGATGCGGATGGAGCAACTTGAAGTCACACAGAATAAGAGGCAAAATGCTTGGCAGCAATTCCAGACAACCAAAGGCCGTGCTAAGAAGGTATGCTTGGCAACCATTTTTGAACTTGCAAGATACATTATCTGACCTTGCATATAACCTAGACAGTATTATGTTATTCAACTACTACTCTACTAGCAAAGACCACTATTGCATAGGCTTCAAAACAATGGGGAAGGATGATATTAATTTTTTATAATCAATCTTGCATGCCACAGTACTAGAAGTTCTAGCTTCAATGCCTCTGCAGAGTTCACTCTGTATTCTCCCTTTGGGACCCGTAAATGGCCAAATTTCTTCACTGCCTGAACCTGCAAGAGTTAATGTGGATTTTGTTCAATTGTTATTGTTTGATTTAGATATACTCCAGATATAAAGGACAAAAAGAAGTCTGATACAACAACAACTACCAAGTCTTTTTCCTAACTAACAAAATAAATAAATAAAATAAAATTTTAAGTGCTACTAATTGGGGAAAATAATTGTTGGTCTTTCAACACTTCTTGTTTAGTGTTTTCTGGTTACCACTAAATTCTTTAACAATTTCATCTAAACACTTGGCATATCCCCCTATTGTAGCTTCATTGGTTTAATATATTTATAGCATACATAATAGGAGCTCAATCTATACAGATATTCATTCATTTTATGGATCATTTATGCACAAGCATCAGCTTAATTAGTCTGATATGTTGTAATATGTCTCTTAGAAATTTTATGCAAGTGCACATCTTTGACTTTCAGGGGGGGATATAATGTGTTTAGCTGTGTTGAAAGCCGATTCGTGCACCTTAGTTCAATAATAAGTAATAACTATATGTACTTGTACCATATGGGTAGTATTCCCTCTGCATACACGCTTTTCTTTTTTGGATAGTATCGCCTTTTATGTCGTTTTAATTCTATTGCCCTGTGCGACACATGCAAAGCCTTTGCATGCTGTGTTTAGCTTTCTTGATGTCCTTTCCCTATCTCATGAATTTATAAGCAAATTTTGATAATGGCTATGGTATTTTAAGCACATAAATTGTGCTTCGTACTACTTGCTGATCATATTGACTTGTGTAATTTGTTTTTCACATTCTAGATCGGTTTCTTCTCGGGGCGCAAGCGAGAGAGCATCTTTAAGTCTCCAGATGATCCACAAGGTAAGGTTGGCGTGACCGGAAGTGGGAAAGGTTTGACGGAGTTTCAGAGGAGGGAAAAACACTTGCATCTCAAGGGGGCAAATGCCGAGGACTAGATAATTGAGTTGCTCTTTAGCTTTCTCTGCTGTTCATCTGCTCTGTCAATCTTACTCGCCGCCACAGTTTGGCATAGAGAGTATTAGTGATGCAAAGTTAATGTAGCCCACACCACAAGTTTAAAAATCTTTTCTATTAAAATGTTGTCTTAGTTTTTGCTTTCTCTTGCCTCTGCGTGGAAGGAGACAAGTGGACATTAAACATGTAATATTTTTGTGAATATAATTTAATGACTAAACCTAGAAAATAAGAAAAATTGAAAATGCTTACAAGCCTACATTATGGCATTAGTTTTTCTATGCTAGGAACTTCTCCCCCAGAAGATGTGGGACCCAGCTTCCTTGCTCACGGGATCCCATCAAATTGTGTTACCTTATTATGTGTATCGATATTTTATGTCTTACATATTCTGGTTTTAATTTTTATTTAAAATGGTCTACATTGTTTAATGTATAGATATTGTTTGTCTTGCACATTATTTAGGAACCGTTCTCGCCGAGATGATGTGGCATAAACATTCAACAGAATCCAATTCCGAGTCTTGTTCTCCATTAATTAGGGCATCAAATAACATGGAAAAGATTGTGACCAAAGCCTATTAGCTGTGAAGGACTGATCCCCAACTTTGTGACTCGTGAATTTTCTAGCGAAAGGAACGAAGAAAGCAACACAAGGCTGCAATCCATTTGATTGTTAATCTTTTAATTTGAGCTTGAATATTATTTAAACTAGCAATTTAGTGAAGTCAGATTGACTCAAACATACTTGAGCAAGGTCGTTTAGCTAATATAGAGTTTTAGTCTATGACAACAAGATTTATAAAGAGAGAATCTTTAAATAACACGTAATAAAACAAGCGGTTTTGTGTTCATGACTGCATTCTAAAACACAACTCATGAGATTCAACAATTTTGTTCATTAACATATAATAAAAATACATTCGTAAATTTAGGACATGTTTGTCAATTGCTTTTGTTATGTGTTTTGTTTGTGAGTGGTGTACTATAGTAGAGTTTAAGAATGAGCAAGAAGCAAACTCATGAATAAGATCATAAAAAAGAAAAGTAAATGTAAAGGCTTTGTAAGGTCATCAATGACCACTAATCTGTGAAGTTAAATCCCGATTGGTTGTACTCTCATAGCAACTGAAAACTCAACCTTCACTTTGAAAAAAAGGGAATATTACAATTAAGTAGAAAGTCAATTCTTTATTAAATAATATTAAAATAATTGTACCATTATGTATGGAATTAAATATGTTACAATGTAAACAAAGCACCTAAATACAAGTGACCAATAAAATAAGCGAGTGTTGTACAAGTTAAAATAGATAAATATTTAATAAATTATTTATGTAAGATAAATGAGTAGGTGCAAAAGATAATCCTGAAACCCTAAATTATAGTCTAACAAATAGTATAAAAATTGAATCAAACTTGAACAAATTAGTAGCTTATAAATAAGGCAGCTTCATAATGCATTAATAGAGAGAATAACTACAAAGATAGACAGTAGTGTGACACCAATGTATGGCGGGGCATTAATTATGCCCCAAGTTCCCAACCTCCACATATATTATTAACAGTGACGTAAAATAGTATGCTACAAGACAAAATGTATATTGCATCGTTTTTACGCAAATCCAACGGTTGTGCGTTGTCTCCGTATAATCTGCGCCTTGCAAAAATTCCCAAATTATACGCTCCGCATTTCTCAACCGTCGACTCTCCACCGCCGGCATTCCGTACACACACTCTCTCTCTCTATCCTCTTTCTCTCTCTACCTCACGATTGATTATCTGCTTGTTTTCTGGGTTTTTTTTCTCCAGATTCAGTCCAAAAAAAACAAGAGCTGTTTGGGGGGCATAAAACTACTGCTCTCCTCCGATTCTTTAGTTCTTTGAGGTGAGAATTGATTAGTTTTTTTTGTTGCTTTCTGCTATTGAATGATGGTGCTTTCGTAAACGCATTCTAAATTCAATTCGATATTTCTGCTCTTGCTTGAATTAATTTTCAGTTTCATGTTACAAGTGCAATCATAATAGAAGCTATTCTCTTGCTAATTAGGGTTTGAAAAGCTATATATATATATATATATATATTATCTATGAATCTATCAAATATTATTTATTTCTAGCTTACAATATTAAACTATCACATGAAAAAAGATGGAAGTTATATTGCATGGACATGGACTTTTGATTGAATTAGACAAAAAAAAAAATTTCATTTTATTTTACCTCTAAGTGCGCCAGTTAGAAAAATTGACATAGTACACATTGAGGGTAATACAAGAGGAAGAGGAAGACCAAAGCTAACATGGGTAGAGTTAGTAAGGGAGGATATGATTGCACATGGATTGACTGAGGCTATGGCATTAAATAGAGAGAAATGGAAACATTGATTTATGTAGCCAACCCCAAGTAGTTTGGGAAAAGGCTTGGTTGTTATTGTTGTATATTTCCCTCCCAGCACCCCAGTTGGGTATTACCAGCATTGGGTAATGACTTGCATTTGGTTTTATCTCAATTATTGTATTGCAAGAGCGTCAAGTATCTGAAACCAATTTTACGTCCTTCCTAACCATAATGGTATTATGAAATGTTGCATTTTAACGTTCATGATGCGTTAGATATGTGACCCTATGTATATGGGAAGTATCGGATATGTGTTTGAAATAAAAAAATAAAGAAAAAGGTATTTTCAATGATGAATACGTTTAGGAGGCATTGGACACATAACCGCGAGTATTCAAGGAGTATCAATAGGATTCCCTTATAGAAGTATCCGTGCTTTGGGACAATAGAAATTAGCAAACATCACAGACAGACACACACGCGCGGACAGTTTAATATACTTTTAATTGGTAAGGTCTTATATTATTGTTCTTGTCCCATAAAAGGCACAACAATAATAACAAAGATATTATGTGTGATGGCAAACTTGTTGGTAATGATTTAGTCATAAATATTTATAAGTGATCTTTAGCAATTCATGGGTCCATGTTTTAGGGTTTGTGACTTGCTTTTGAATGTTTTGTGACTTTTTTGGTTGAATAAGATGAGTGTTGTTTGGCCCTTTTGAGTTTTGAAAGTTGTTTTCTTTTATTTTATGTACTACTAGGTAGCTGTTTTTATCTCTTCTTTGTATCTCCATGAAGGACACCTTGTTCTTCCTATATTATTTTTCTATTGAAACGAGTATTTACATATGAGAACCTTTTCTACTCAGAATACTGAGACTATGAAATGTAATGGTTGTTTTCTTTCTTTTTGAGGTTGAGGTTTTACAGTCTATTTTCTTTAAGGATTGAGATACAAGGTGCTTTTTATATTATTAGGCCTCATTTGAGGTTGTTATTGTATGTCTTTCGTATGTGACTAAAATTTAATAATTAGTTGAATCGTGAATGAAATCTAAATCTAATTTATTTTGTTGTCTTTCCCCAGAAAAGAGGTTCCATCATCGAAAATTTTAATTCACCCTAGAATTTCTTGCCATCATCTGCATATTGGTGGATCTATAGTTATGGGTGCTGTAGAGAATGCCATAGACAATAAAGTAGGTCGTCTACCAGAAGAAGCAAAGAGGATTCTACAATCATTGGCTTCCAGCTGGGGGGATGTAGTTGAGGCAGATGCATTGCAAGTGATTCAACTGAAGGGTGCTATGACAAATGAGGTCTACCAAATCAAGTGGCCGACAAATGAAGAACAGTCACGAAAGGTATTGGTTAGAATTTATGGTGAGGGTGTGGGGATTTTCTTTGACCGGAACATTGAAATCCAGACATTTGAGTTCATGTCCAAGCATGGGCAAGGACCTCGTCTTCTTGGAAGGTTTCAGAATGGGCGACTCGAGGAGTTCATTCATGCACGGGTACTTTTACGCAATTTACTATGTTAAGTTATTTTATTGAATTTTCTTTTTATCTAGAGACTGAGAATCCCTGAAGTTGCTTTGGAGATTGGGAATCATTTAATGTTTTAGGTTTTTTCGTAAAAAGATGCCGTTGTTTTCAAGTAGCTAGTATTAGTGCTAATTCCTTATGCTTCTGGATCTAAAGTCAGGATATTCTTGGGGGTTGGATATGTGACTGAATTTTGTCATATAAATGAGAACCAAATTTGTGAATGCTTTTGAATGACCTTAAATAAAAACAAAACAACTAAATCTCCTGGAAAATCTTTTAATATATTGTAAGGATGCTTCTATATTAAACTAAAATCCAGCCTGGGGCACTTGTGTTTGTGTGTGTTGTACTTTTTCTGTAGTCCAGCGTGGGGCACTTGTGTGTTTGTGCGTGTTGTACTTTTTCTGGTAGGTACATGTGTTATACTCCTCAAAATTGGTGCCCCGCTTCAAAGATTTTGGCATGTCAGAATACGGTGGTATAAGCTTGTAGGACACAATTTTGTGCATCGACAGTTATGCAGTATTCTTTTTCTTTGTTTTGTTTTGAGTTTGGTGTCTGAACTTATTGTATATGTATCAGACACCACCATCCTTGTTTTCTCCATGCCATGTTCAAACAGTTGGAAAATGGTTTTTTTCTCATATCGTAATTGGAGCTTACAAATTAGCATCCGAGTGCTGCTCTACATGTAAATAGAATTGTTAGAATGTTTTATATATATATATATATAAGTGTTGGGTCATTGTGTAATTACAAGAAGTTGATAGGGGCCCGAATGTAGTTAAGTGAGACTTGTAC
>JAOTQH010231920.1:0-12500 GCA_025631255.1 Cornus kousa
GTTATTTTGCACCTCTCTCTCTCTCTCTCTCTCTCTCTCTCTCTCTATATATATATATATATATATATATTTGGGTGCATTGTGTTGAGCAGTTGAGCTCATGGTTACTGTAGTACATGACCATGAAGCATATTTTGGGATCAATTTAAATTATGTTGTTTTGGGGATTGGCTCATTATATATAAGAAACTAAAAAGTTTGAAATTTAGTTTACATCACAGTAAAATGTGTCCAATTGTAACATCTAAACAACACAAAACTATGATATTTATGGGAATGACTTCCAACTTATGGCAATGATTTGATGGATGATGATAATATATAGTTTATATACATACATATATATATGTGTGTGTGTGAGAAAATAACTTGGTTTTTTTATTATATGTTTGTGATGTTGCAGATGTTTCACTTGATTCCATTGCCGCAAGGAAGCTTTTTTGTGCAGAATTGCATATTCCGCCTCAATTATGGTTGATCTTGCAATGTTTTTTGATGTGGTGCTGTTCTCCGATGGAAATAAAAAGTTACTCATATATTAGTAGCATTCTCTTTAATTTGTTGTTGATTCTCTCGAAAGCTTCTCTTATTATTGGGATTTCTCTTAGGAAGTTTCATTGCATGCAGGATCGAGTGCTATCATTTCACTTTACCTAGAAATAGAAAAGCAGAACTTAGTAAGTTGTACTTAAAAATTTCTGTTTTTTAACAAGACAAGTGGTAAATTTTATTTTAAAATTTAAGACAATAAAAAGTAGTATGAGAAAAGTACTAATTAAGTTATTTTATGTGAGTGAGTGATGATGCCATTATACTGATATTATAATTGATTCATGCAAATATAGTTCGAAGTTAATTTACACAATCATTCTCAACGGGTGCCGCTCTTACACTCTAAGTGCGTTATGGCTCTAACGTTTCGTGCATGCTCTTGTTCCTGTTCTTATTTCGTGTTATTTAAATTTTGCCTTTTTTACGCTCCCGCTATCGAATTCGCTCTCGCTCTCTCTCTCTCTCTCTCTATGCGATTCGCTTTTGCGCTCCCGAATTCGCTCTCGCTCCCTCTCTATGTGACTTAGGTCAAAGTATTCAACTTCTGGACTTTGTGTTACACAATCTTAAATTAAACAGGTGTAATGAAGCCTGAATTTAGTTAACCCAAATTCTTGAATCAATTTTTAATTTTATTTATTATTTATTTATTTACTTATTATTATTATATATATATATATATTTTTGTCATTGGCAAGAAATTTACACACACCACACTCAAACACTTACTTTGTTCTTTTGGAAACTTGAATCTTTATTATTCACTTTGGATGGTAAAGGAGATATCATTGGGCAAATTCTTGAATCAAAATTAGTTAAGGTTGGTTTGTTCTATATACCTTATTGAACCAGGCCTATTGAAATGGGCCTAAGTTATATTGGGCTTGAGCTTTCAAAATATACATGAGTTATACAAGTAGGGTTGGTTTAAGGGTCCTTTATAAGATTAAATCTTAATCTCAATTTTGGTATTATTTTGGATAAATGATTTATTTTATGTTAAAAGTCAATGTGTCCAGAACTTCAAGAATTGTCACCAAGTAATCAACAACTATGTATGTTTGTGTACATATGTGTGTGTCCGTGTGTGAGCGAGAATTTTGACAGTGAAAACGAAGAACAGTACAAAGACTTCTCACCAAACCAAACATTACATCTCCTGAACAACCAAACCATCTACCTAAACTTGTAATGTACTTAGAAATTTTGAAAACTCATATTAATATATCATTGGGAAAACGTTTTAAGCAGGCCATTTCATAGATTTGCCACAACTTAAAACTTACTCCTACTCACCATATCAAGATATCTCATAAGCATTACTATATATATATATATATATATATTGCCAGTCAGGGTAGCACATTAATTATATAAAAGGGAGGGAGAACAATTTTTGGATATATAAATTAAAACGGTATTATCCTCTAATGTTGTATATATATCATAATATCAGTAGCATTTCAAAGAAGATTTGAAGACATTAGTCATTAAGACTGTCAGTAAGTTACCGGCATGTTTCCTTAGGAAGTAATGCAAGGATTTGCTAGCTGGTCTTCATCAGACGTGGCTCCAACAATCAATAAACCTTCACACACACACACATATTTATGTATATACAATATATATACACGCACACACACACAGAGGGAGAGAGAGAGAGAGAGTACGTTGTGGAATATAGAAGGAATTAAGCAAATGAATAATAGTCTATGAACTATGGCACGATATATATATATTACTGGTTATGAATATTAATTAAAATGAAAGAGAGATTCTGTAAGGAAAACATGATGCACATATGGAAACAAATCTAATTATACTACTTCCATAATTCCATTTGCATTAAAACAAGGGCAAACTAAAAATAATAAATAAATAAACAATTACCTCATCTTTCTTTCCAGTTTGCCCTTAAAACAATTACACTGATAGATACAAATATCATGTTGATGGCACGAAAGACTAAAGAAAAATTTGGACAGCTATGATGGCTCAGTAATAATGTTTTTGAACCTTTATATACATATATATATATATATAAAACATGAGGTGTTGCTTTTGTTTTAATTATTATTATTTCCTACTAAATTATTAAATGCATAAAATATTAAGAGAATGGGTATACCTGCAGAACAATCTTGAATAGCTGCCGGTACATGAACATTGTAATTGGCAACCAAATCAGACTGCTCTATCAGCCCTGCCAATATATAAAATTTATTTAACTGGTTGGCTTGCAAGCTTTACAGAGTTAGGTGATAGTGTTTTAATTTTCACTTAATTTCTAGTTTTTACCTACATTTCCTACTGAATAGAATTCTTTGAACACAATCCATATCTGGCCCATAAACATGGTAAAACGAATTTGTTTGGTAAGGATAAACATAATAGAGTAAAACGAATTGGATTGGGATTTGATTTCGATTAAGTTAAACTCGATTGAAGGATCTTAGATGTCTTAAAACGTTAATGTTTGGAAGTATTGACAGTCACTGAAAACTAATTAAGGCGATATTTGCCCATTCCTTTAAATAGCTTATTTTGTTTTTGGAATATTAATTGGTTTTCAAAATAAATCAACTTAAAGAATTTTCAGCAAAGAAGAATAATGTGTGTGTGTGTGTATATATTTATATACTTCCTTTGTCCCATTTATATATATATTTGTGTGTATATATTAGTTCTTGTTCAAATTAGATTTATACATATGGATTTAAGTGCATAGCCTTACCAAGGTATATGCGTCTATAAATATGGTGGTTGGTGGAGAGGGGGGTGGTGGTAGGAGGTGGCATGGAGAGGGGGGGAAGGGTGATGACCATCATTAGAAGGTGGAGGTGTAAGAGGTAAAGATGGCAATGGTTAGAGGGTGGGGATGTAAGAGATAAAGATGGCAATGATTGGGAGAGACATCCCTTCAAATCGCTTAAAAATATTTGAAAAGAAAGGTAGTGAGTAAATAATATTTTCATAATTTCGAAATTACCCTCTTATAACTTTTGACTTTCATTCTATAACATTTTATACTTATGATAATAATTTATTATTATTATTATTATTATTTTCTTTTCTCTCGCCTATATTTTTCAAACAATAATACTATCATTTTCTCTTATAATTAATGATATCATTTTTTTTTTCTCTCTCGTATTTATTAAAAAAAAAAAAAAAAGGTCAAAGAATAAGAAGTAACAAGATGTGTTGATATATAATATAGGTTCCCAAACTAATAAATTGTTATGCAACATATATTCTTAATTGGTTCGAAAGTTAAATTTAATACAGAACTAGTTTAATTATGAGTTAATAGGTTGTTATAGTTGTCTAAAGTAGATGAGTTGAATAACGCGTTAAAGCTACATATCTTTGTGGATTAAAATTTCCCGGATTGATAGGTATTTGCAATATTTAGGACCACCACCAGGTCACAAAATAATGCGATTTTGTCCTAAAATAAAGTAGGTCAAATTTATCATTGGACTGTTAAAATACAAAGCTAAGCTGTCATTGACTGAATTTAACAATTTCCTTATTAGATTCTATATTTCTCTCTGTCCTTTAAACCATCCCTCACCTTCCTTTGTCCACTGGTGTCCACCTTTTCCTTCCTTGTTCTCTCTTCCTCTTCTTCTTTCCCTCCCTCTCTCCTCCTCTTCCTGAGGAGAAAAGATTAAATTTATCAATTTAATCTCTTTTTAATTTCAATCCCGAGACACCCAGAATCAGTTTCTTTCTCACAATTTGTTTGTTTCGCTTCATTCATTCACATCATCATTATGAATATTATTAATTATCAGCATTCAATCCTGAAGCACAAACAATCAGTTTCCTTCT
Source organism: Cornus kousa (assembly GCA_025631255.1). Classification (NCBI taxonomy): domain Eukaryota; kingdom Viridiplantae; phylum Streptophyta; class Magnoliopsida; order Cornales; family Cornaceae; genus Cornus; species Cornus kousa. Next base: position 4,390 of record JAOTQH010231920.1, read on the forward strand.
CATTTTCTCTTTTCTTTTCTGTTTGGCTCAATTGAATTATACATTATATTCATATCAACATTTTCCAGATATCTTCCATCTTGAGACAACACCCACTTGTCTCTCTCTCCAACAATTTCTTGTTCAAAGACCGAATTTGTTTATTATTGGATATAAGCATCAACAATATTAGAAGGAAGAAGAAGGAGAAGAATAGTGCATTGCTTGGAGGAGAAGTTGCTTCTCCTTGTATCACCTCAACCTCTCTAAGAAGGTAATTTTATATTACAATACGTATTTATATATATATATATATATATATATATGTTCGATGTATTAATGGATTATTTGACTTTCTGTACATCTTCCATGGCATTCCCATTTCACAGGCAAACTAACCACTTCTTCACATTTGGGTGGTGTTTCTTCGTCTGCTTAATTAATTGCCGTGACAAAAACTCGTAAAGAGGGCCGTTGGATTGGCCTTAATTGTAGCTTCTACCATGACAATCAAAATGAAAGGTCTCACCAAAGGATTGAAGTACATCTCCAGACTCTTTGGTAATGCCTTCACCTCTATCAATATAGATCATGTATATACATACATATTTATATATATGTTCGTATTAGCAAAGTATGCTGTAAGTTGTAACCAATATGGTTCCCTTGGGGCAGAAATCTGGGTAGGAGGACTCGAGACACATCTAACATTTGATATTTCGGACACTCTATAGTGGCACCACGCCACCCATATTCAAGCATTAAACCGCACAACAACAAACAAAACTCTAAATTAATCACCTAATTCTTTTTTTGCACTTTATTATGATGGATCTTGGTGCTTGGGGGCTAAGGTGTAAAATATGGTGTTCTGTAGTTGTTAAGGATCGTGAGATGGAAATTGGGCAACCAACAGATGTTAAGCACGTGGCGCACATCGGTTTTGATGGCCCCACTGGTAGTGCACCCACGTGGGTATGTATTTCACATTGACGTCTCTCTTCTCCTTCATTTTGTTTTCTCATTTGACTTGGACATAATACAAATTTTATTTATTTATTTGGCCTAATTATTGTTTCATGAATGTAGATGAACGAATTCAAGACAGCCCCGGACTTTGCAACCACATCAATTAGAGGGTCTTCTGCTCACTCCACACGGTCATCTCTAGGTTAATTTTTCTCTTCTTCGTTTCTTTTCTCATTTCCGGTTTCGTGTGTATGACCAATCCTTGTTTGTATGCGAACAATATTGTAAGTGTGTTTCTTTGAACTTTCAATATATATATACATGTATATATATGTATACATCATACATTATATATGAGTTGTGATACTACATATCCGACTGTATTGATGTAAGTAGATGATAGAATGACGATGACATGAATCGTTCACTTAATAAATGCAGATAAATCTGATTTTTGGACCCTATATCATTTTCATTATATATATTAGGACTTTTAATCTCTAGTATAAGAAGAGGGGATGTCATTTTAAGTACCAGTTAAGGGAATATTATTTTGAGTATAATATAGGTTAAGGGAATGTTATGTTATAGTATCATATATGTTTCAATAACAAGTAAACAACACAAAATGTAACTGTTGATATCATGTGCAGTGTTTCTAATCAGACAAGGGCAAGGAAGGCCTTCACGTGAATTGTTGATTGGAAGATGATAGATTTGTCCCATTTTTTAGAATATTTTAAAGCTAAATTTGTACTTTAAAATACGGATAAAAATGCTTTTTTTCCCATATTCTTTGCCTCTCCAGTAGGGAAGAGTTTTTAAGACAAAAAGGTTGGCAAGAGTTTTGGCTGTTCTGTCACGGGACCATGTCATTTAACATGGGGGTCTATTTACTAACCGTTGGCCCCATAAGATTATGACAACTTTTTGAATTTTGCGGTGCAGTACAAAATTTTAAGAGTGGTGAGCTTAGGGTTCACTAAGTCCTTGTGTCTTGATAGCATCTCGCCCGACTCGATAAAAATAACACAGATGAAAGAAATGAACATTTTATGATGAAGCAAGTCATTTTACATTTGAGGGTTCGATACAAAACGTGGTCACAGAGTAGACAACATTAGGGAAGAATTCGGTTTCAACATAGAAACAGAAATATCCCAAACTTTACATATAATCATAATCAACAGTGATGCTTTTTCCAGCACTAGCTTTATATATCCTTTTTTCCATCTTCAATTCTTTGGCTCCGTGAATCTTGATGCTTATGGAATCTATCATTGAATCGGTCTTTTGCATAGGATAAAATTTGTTCATAAATTTCTTTGCAAGTTATCCCATGATCGAATATAATAGAATTTGGAGGAATATAGCTTTATCATGAGGGAGCCTTATCTTACAAGGATAGAGAAAAAAGATAAAATTTGACACTCTCTTCATTTAAATTCTGATTTTTGAAAGTGTTGCAGATAGTTAAGAACTTTCCTAAATAAATATGAGGTTGCTCACTTTCTAATCTAAGAAAGTTAGGTAAAAGACCGATATTAGGCTCTACCATTCTTTGCATACTTGTTTTAATCATTGACAGTGTTGATTCAAATGATAGTTCTCCTACTGGACCATGACTATGAGTTTTGAAAAATAAGTACCAACTCTTTCCATCACATTACCTTCTTATTTTGATTGTCTGCTTATTTGATGTTTCTTGTAGACATTGATTTCAAAAAGGGTTCAAGATTTTGGATTTCCATCTTTATTCTTGGCAAATTAAAAAAATAATAATAATAATGAGAACAATAATTTTATTAATATGTAGCTATGTTGTGAATTCTGATTCTCTATTTTATGATACACTTTGTGAATAACTTCCTTGTGTAACAGAGTCTGAATCGAACACGAAAGACATAGAAACCCCCAAACACACAAAGAAACATAAGAGGAAGAAGACCAAATCAACTTCCTCCGAGTCTAGCCCTTCCTCATCAAGATCCTCACGAGCAGCAAGATCGAAAGCTAAATTAGTTGAGAGCACCAAAGGACGACGTACAGGGTTAGAAGCGGCGTGAGATTACAAACTTAATGTGGAGGAACACAAACTAAAGAAATTTGCAATCTTGTGTATGAAAGAACACGATCATCTCTTCTTCTTTTTTTGTACTTGGCTTGTTCAATGAGGTACGACAAGATTGCATAGGTTGGGACATGAAAAAGTGTAAATTTTGAAGAGGAAAACATTGAATGTCTGATAGATCTCTGGCACGGAGGGACAAGAGATGTGAGACATAGGAGGATGTAAACAATGTTCATGAATGACAATGAGAAGGGAAACTGCAATTTTTTTTTTCCTTCTTGCACACACATTCAAGGAATAAACATGTATATAATTGCACTTGATTTGCAATTGAACACAAATACCAGGGGATGACAAATTGATTCTTGATTCATGGTGTGAAAACAACATTTTGGATGCTAGGACATTCAATTTTCCTATTGCAGGTTCAAATTTCACGAACTAAAAAAGGCTAACCCAGTGTACGAGGCTCTTGTCCTTGCGAGATTTGAGAAGGGTTACAACTCACAAGCACTGACCGTGAATTGGGATTTTGTAGCTAAACTGACAATTCTATTAGAAATAAGTTGGTGCCATGGTTTGCAACCGTGGACGCGGTGTAACAAAAGCGGGTTCATATCAATGTAATGTAACGAAGTCGGTTATGGCCAATTCTCAACATGGGTATTTTTATCATTTTTAAAGAACTTGCTGCTGGTGGAAGCTAGATGGTTTGGGAAGCCCCTTCACCCAAAAGGTTAGGCGGTTCGGTACTAGAAGACCCCGAACTGAACTCAACACCCAGCCCGGATAGGACTAGTTAAGGCAACCACATTTGGACGAAACAGCAACATTTCTATTCTATGCGCATGATAGTTCATTTGAAGCCACTTGAAAGACATCAATAGGTGAATTACCTATAGATGGATTGACTTTGGTTTGTTACTAAGCCACCCCAGCCATAGAAGCAATGTTTTCTTGCGGGTTCTTCGAGAAGAGGCTGTGTGAGTCAAATAACTAATGCGAGTCAGGTCAGCCTTCGGCCTCCTTCACCCGGTCAGCGTTTAGAAATAGGTTCATCGACAAAGGCACTTGCTTTCCCGCCTAAGGGATTGGTTAGTATACTAAATAGCAAGTGAAGATCCGGGCAAGATAAATGGGATGAAAGGAAAGAGACCGTGAGAACCAGTCTATGAAAGAGCCCTAGATTGACTGCTGTGAGTCTTTTTTTGACATGAGTTTAGTTACAGAAGTGAGAAAAGATTGAAAAGATGCTTGTTCGTTCCCACCCAAACTCCTACATATGGCCCCCTAATGCTTCCCTTTCCCTCGGGGTCGATCCAAACGAAAAGTTAAAGTTCTTCCTTTTCTCTGGCGCGGTATGCGCTTTAGCTTCGAAGTGCTTTACGAATTGTATATATGATGCTTCCCCCATTCCGTCAGTGAAGAGATTCTGCCTTTAGTCCTTAGTCGCCTAGCTTTCTAAATGCATTCCCCTCAAAAGAAAAAAAGCACTTTCTGGTTTCATAGAGCTAGCAGGATAACTAGTTGATGTAGTTGCCTACTGTGCTAAATAAGCCGCCTCTTCACCGAGATATGATAGAGAAGTTCCTATAGTTCTTTGGCTTATCGAAAAACTATCGGCTATGTGAAATGAAAGTTTACCGACCGAAGCCAGATATGCTGGTCAATAACACCATTTTTGGAAAACTTGTAACAGACTCAGAGGCGGTTTCTTCTATCCTCCTCCCTCGAGGTGGAAGAATTCTGAACCCTGGCCAATCAAGAAAGACTAGAAGTTGCTGCCTAATCATAAGAAGAAGAAGGGAGCGTTCACTGGGCATCACATAAGTAGAATCCTCTTAGCATCAATCACAAAAGCTGTCAAATCTGGGCTTCTTTCCATCCTCGTAATTCAAGCTTCCGCATCCTTGATTTGCTTCTTATTCCCTGCGTATCTATTGTCGTAGTTGACTCATAACTGACACCAAGGAACCTGGAGCTAACTCACATGAACCACCCCGGTAGTATGATAGCGCTAAGATTGGGTAGGCATGTATGTACGTTCTGGCAGTTGGTAACCCGTCTCAGTCACCCTACGTGGCAAGGAGTGGAATGAAAGAAAAAGAAGAAAAAACAAAAACTGCTATTGGTTGATTGATGAACTACTCCGGCAAGGGTTTGAGGACGGATATAGAGAGAATTGGTTCGAATTGCATGTGTTAAGCATATAGCTGTTATCCCGTTTTCTGAACATTTCACTGAACAATGAACAGCAACAAAGCGAGAGACGGATTCTGCAGTTTCTTAGCCTACGGCTCCAACTGTCAGGCTCTCCTCGAGCACTTCGAGGTCTTTGATCTTGCTTACTTGCTCTCATGCTCATTGAAACCCCGTGTTTTCGGCTTACGGACCGTTTTAGCCTTTAGAAGCGAGATCCGATTTCAAAAGTTTGATCTCATATAGCAGGAAAATGAGTGAAAATGCCTTCAGTACACTCCTAATATCTTCTTTTGTTTTCCCGGTTCTCCAGGTTTGACCTATCGAAACTAGATCCAGTCTAAGGGCCGAAATCCGCTTTCACAGAGATAGCCTAAATAAGGGTTGACATGCAAGTGGCAATTCATTTTACCCAAGTAGTTATGTATACCGGAGAGTCTGAATCCTTTTACCCATCAATAGATTCATGCATTATGTCCACTGCATTAATACTGGGATCACCTCCGACTCCAACCACGCCTCAAAGACAAGCTGAAACCACTCTGCTCCGGGTATGATTTTCCGCTAGGGCCATAGGCTTATCCCAGTCTGACTTCGAGTAGATTGGTTATCCTATCTTCCATAATGGGGTGCCTTTTCTTTCTCTGGCCGAACCACCGTAACTATATGGGGGCTTCCTTTTCATAACCCAACTTGGAACCGAACCCACATCATTCTTTGTTTTGGGGAGCCAGAAGGCTTCCTGCCCTTTTTTGGGGCTTCTGTAGTGCCCCTTAGTCCAAGCTACGTAGCCCTCCCTTCCCCAATGAATGTTAGGGAAATCCTCGCTTTTGAGCTTATGAACATTGTTCGAGTAGCCTGTATTAAGCATCTAGTCAAGCGATCATATCTGAGCTAAGATTTGACATCAATGAATAGCGATTTGCGAATGAGTTTCAACTGACTGACTACTTAATAGAATATATATTAGCGATAGAAAGCTTTGCCTTAGGATATGAATGGGAGAATTTGCGTGATCCAGGTAAGGTAAGGACTTGGTTCACTTGCTTGACTGAAGATTCTTTTCCCAAACTTATAAGATTGGATGAGATCGAAATGGATGATCAAAAGATCTATATAAAGTCACTTCATGCGAGCGAGGAAATGGGTCGAACAGAATATCATATAGAGAGAGAAGGTCACTCAAGAAAACAATGTTGCTATGGCTAGGTTCAATAGGCAAAACCCTATGCAAGGATGACTCTCCCGTGTGCGGGTAATTCATCTGAATTCAATTAACTGAGATAATAAAAGAATTCGCGGAAAACCATGCTAGCTGATTGATGAAGAAGAAGCTTTCCCATAAAGATTGATTTTCTAAAGAGATTGCTTTTCTAAGATAATTCAGTCGAAAAAGGGATGTTTTGTTAATAGGAACAAGAAAGTGTTTATAGCCGTAACGATATAAACAAGAATACTCATCCGAGCCCGGTTCCTTTGTTTGCTTGTGTGCGTGTTGCCCACACTTCGCACCCACGCTGCACTGCGGCCATCAAGCATCTTGAGGAAAGGGGGACTTTCACTTGACACACCGGAAATGTTTGACACCTAATCAGGATAACCAGTATAGGGGGTACTGTATCTCATTTTTCTCAGCCACAAGAGCATCATCATGGAAAGAAAATGGGGCAAATCTAGTACTGCAAGACCGCAGCCCAAAAGTGAATTCATATCTCCTCCCGCCGGGTCAACTTCTAATTGGAATGCTAGCGCAATGCTTAACACATGCAAGTCAAACCTTGTTTTAGGGGAGCCCGATTGACAATTTGATACCTAGAGCGCCGCCTCACTGCACACTGTCTAAATCCATCGTGAAACACGTCATCATCTTCAAAGCCTATATCTTCCCTAAAAAAAAAAAAGGATTTGTAATTTCATATTCTCGTCCTTATGGTCGAAGAACAGATTGATCGAACACCTCCTACCCTGGCAAGAGCATAATTGGGTCTCTTCTCAGGAGCATATTGTTGTCTCTTCTTCTTTTTCATTTTGTCTCTTGTCACTCTATAATATCATTTTCTTCCCCCTTTGGAGGTCACTAGCAATTTCAGGTTTTTGCAAGAAACAAAGATCACCACCCACCCCTTGAGAGAAAAAATTGTTAGAAGCATAAAAAAATCAATGGGAGGGATTGCAAGTTAAAAAGAAAAAGAAAAACAATTTGTTCATTTTGACATTATTTTTGCAGGGAAAAGAAAATGGGGTGAACACCATGGAATCTCTTGATGGATTATGGTAATTATAATATTAAATAAGGGTCCTTTTTCTTTTTCTTTCGCTCAAATGTTAAGAGTCTCATATATTTATCCCCTTTTGAACGCCTGTCACTACATCTTTAATTATCAAAAAAAAAAAAAATGTTAAAGAGTCTCATTGGTGACTGATGCACAGAGGTAAATAGTGGGTGTAATTGTTGTAATTGCAGACAAATGTGAAAGCCCATGTAATTAGCTAGGAGGAGAGAGAATTTGACGGTGATTTATATTAACAGCTTCACTCTGTAGCAATCTTTTTCATTCTATCAAAGAGTGGATTGTGTTTTTTGCTTGCTCTAGAAACATCTTTGACCGAGAGATAAACTCTTAGAGAGAGAGGGAAAAAATTATAGTCCAGAAACAAAGTGAAATTAGAGAGAAGATGCAATTGGCGTGTTCTTGTATTTTTTCTTTTTATCTTTTTTAAATTTTTTTTTTTTTTTTGGGAGAGTTGGGGCTTTTTTCTGTAATGAGAAGAAGATAAGGGAAGGTGCATTTAAAGCGATTAGTGATTTTCCAACTTTGGAAAACAGCTAGTGGTATTTTAACTTTGGAAATGTATAGAAGTGTTTTAGATATTTGCCGTTGGATGACATCTA
>JAOTQH010231930.1:0-13681 GCA_025631255.1 Cornus kousa
CTTAAAACACAATAAATAAAAATAAATATAATGCAAATGGACCCAACTAAAATATCCGTATGCAACAATTCTGGTATCGGGTCCCACACGAGACCGTCCGGCCCAAAAAAAACTGAAAAATGTCAAAATGATCATCCTTACATTTCATAGTCTTGGACTCAATGAAATGCTCCAAACAACTCTTGGATATAACCAGCACACTCCGCAGTGTCCGGTACGAAAAATGTGAAAAAAAGAAAATGCCCTTGCTGCGACAAATTTCCGAAAAAATGAAAAATGGTGAAAAATGGAAACATCACAATATAATAAACTGATAATATAATAAAATTATAATAATCTGATAATATATAAAAAAAAAAAATATACAAAATCTGATAATATAATAAAAAATATAATAAAACTGATAAGTATAATAAAAATAAAAATATATAATGGCTTCTTGAGGGTATTATTGTCATTTTACATTGCATGACTATTAATTTATTCAGCTGAAGTGAGGGTATTATCGTCATTTTAAGTCTCTAGGGTCTATTTGCACCTAATTGACAATATATAGGGGTTTTATACTACACACTGATCTTTTTGCACTATATCGAGGAGGGAGATTTTTTGCACTTAACCCGAAATGGAAACACACGAAATAATGCCAAAAGTGTACATTTTAAACATAGCAAGATATTGGTCCATTTCATTTCACACATAAAATGTGTCTTTGTGATCCTACACAACTTTATCATCCATCTTGGGTAAAGTATTTATACAATGAGCGTTAAGTCATTATGCAAATTTGCTATGACCTTTTAAAAATTCAATCAAAATTACTAAAAATCACTAAAAATTCATCCTTATCAAATTATATTGTAAAAAAATTACGTATCGCTACCCTTTGAACACCATTGGCAAGGTTATGCTGACACCGACATGATTCGGTTACATAGTATCTGCAAACCATGCATCACTTCCACAAATAGTACAATAGAATATGTCACTGAGTATTATTAGTACTTTCTGCCAATTACATTAATCAGGAAGCGAAATTTGTAAGAGACAAGAACTGAATTTAGAGGAGAACTAAGATTACAGTATCATTAGAAATAAAAACATGTCATCACCAATTTTGCTTTTATCCTATTAATATAGAGTTCGTCAATACAAAAACAATTTAAGGACTTGAACAAATTTACTTAAATTACAAGGAGGCTGGGCATATGATTTGAAATCTATCAAATCCCAAGAGTATATGATTTAAATGTTTTATCATAGATTAAATTTACTGCTTGAGTTAGATATTTTTTGGCAGTTCATTTCACATACTTGTTCCCAAATTTTGCTGATTTTAGCACAACCACCACTCTATCCAGCTTGAGTTGGATATTTTTATGTGTTTTTTTGGTGTTACAAATATGGTAATCATGTGTTTAATATTAAATTTCCTATAGAACAAAGGACAATGAGTGTTGGGGTTGCACAACTACACATTTATATATATATATACAATTCTTTTTTTCTTTTTCTTTTTTTTTTCTTTTTTTACATGACAAGAAGGGATATAAGTGTTACGGAAAAATGATCGAGTATGAGTTTATGAGAACAAAGAGAAAATTAATGACAAGAAAAATAATATGGCACACACACAAACAAGATAAGGATTTACGTGGTTGGGCTATTCCTACCTCGAAGGGGAGAAGACATATCAATATTTCACTCTTAAAATAAAGATACAAGGCTAAGTGACTCACACCTAAAACCCAAATACACCCAAGCTCTCTCACTCTCCAACTGATATTATTAGAAACTCACTCACTCAACTGATGAATGATTTTCGGATGATTAAACCGCAAATGGGCGTAAGCTATTTATAGATGGGTTGTTTAGGATTGCGGTGGATAGGCATGCCTTGGTGGCTGACTGTTATCGCCTTTGGATAGATGGGTGGTTAAGCAGAAGGAAAAGAGGATGATTGTGAGGATGCGGATAAGGTTATTGATGATATACCTGTGAGGGTGTTGCAGTTAGAGAATGTTGTTGTTACGGCTAATGCATTTGCATTGTTGGAGTCCACGGATGATATTAATGAGGATGTTTGGGTGGAGGATAAGAATGATAATGTAATCCCTTTTGTAAGGCCTAAGGAGATGGATAATAAGGATGAGGACAAAGTAAAGGGATGCGCAGTCACAACGACTGCAACAAGATGATTTGGCTAATGTAGTATCTCCAGCAGTCCCTAAGGAGATTGAGATTGTGTGTAAGGTTGAGGATGGTGTAATCAATGGAAGTTTTGAACCGCAGCAGAAACAACAAATGCAACAGCAGCAAGATGATGATAATATTGATATGGATATTGAAATTTCTTCTGTAGTCCCTAATGAGATAGTGAGCATGAATGGGGGTGATAAGCAATAGGAGGAGGGGATAGATAATTCAGAGGGGCTTGAAGCTATAAGGGACACTGTATTAATAGGTTGTACTACAATTCTGAGATAATATGAGGCTAGAAAAGAAGATTAGCTTACCAAACAAAGTGAGATTGCAGCAGATAAGAAGCTGGATGACAATTGTTCAAAGGAAGATGAGACTCAACGAGGGGGAAAACAATGATAGAGTGACCAAAGGTAAATAAGTTGGCAGTGGATCACTGTCACAATCTTTAGAATGACAGGGGCTTGGAATGTGAGAGGTCTTAATAGATCTCCTATGCAGAAGGAAGTAAGGCAATGGATTGTAGATCAGAAGTTGATTTAGCTGTCCTTGTGGAAACTAGGTTCAAGGAAGGGAAAGCTTCTAGAATTCAAAAATAAAAAAATAAAAAATGCCCTCACTATAAGACCAATTACTTGGGAAAAATTTGGGTTGGGTGGAATGGATCAATGTTTGATGTTAAGTTGTTGTAAGAAGATGCACAGTCCATGCTGTTGCAAGTGAGACATTTACACTCTGGTTTAAGTGTTTGTATTACTGCTGTTTATGCTGCTAATAGAGTTGGGGACAGAAGGGATTTATGGAAATCCCTTAAGGCTCAAGCTGTAATTGTTAATGGACCTTGGATGGCATTGGGGGACTGAAATATAGTAAGATATAATTTTGAAAAAGAAAGGGGGTTTAAAAATTCCTCAAGCTAGGTTGGATGAATTCAATAGTGTCATTTATGATCTTAAGATGGATGATCTTCCTATTAACAATGGTGATTGGTCTTGGTGCAATAAGCAAAATCTTCACTCTAGGATTAATGCCAAGCTAGACAGAGCCTTGAAAAATGATTCGTGGCTGTAGCATTTCAATGATACTAAGGTATATCTTACAACTGCTTCTCTGTCTGATCAGTATGGTATGGCTATTAAATGGCATTTCAATTGTTCAGAAGGGCCAAAACCTTTCAAATTTTTGAAAATTTGGTGTATGCAAGAAGAGGTGGGTAAAGTTGTGGCCAAGGCTTGGGAGAGTGTAGGTTCAGGCAATCCTACTAATGTTTTGCAGCAGAAGTTAAGGGATGTGAAGACTGCAGTTAAAGAGTGGAATTAGACTAGGGGAAATGTTTCAGATCAAATTCAAGGAGCAGGGGAGGTTTTGCACAAAATCCAAATGGTGATGCTACATAATCCTGCAAACCAAGACAGTATAAATAGAGAAAGGGAAGCTAGTAGAAATCTTCAGCATGTTCTTGATCTTGAAGAAATCATGTGGGCACAAAAATCAAGGGTTAAATGGATTAAGGAAGGAGACAGGTGTACAGCTTTCTTTCACAACATGGTTAAACAAAGAATAGAGTTGAATGCTATTACTCAACTAGAGAATGTGATGGGGGAGTGTTCTACTGATCCTATGACCATAAGAGAATGGCTTATTCAATATTATTCTTATTTATACAAGCAACAAGGGGGCCTGTTACAAGATTCTATCCCCCTAGGAATATTTTGAGTCAAGATGAGTGTTACACTTTGGATTGTAGTGTTTCTGCTGAGGAAATCAAGGGAGTGGTGATAAGGTTTCATCCAGACGAAGCTCCAGGCCGGATGGTTTCCCTGCTAGATTTAATCAAAAGTATTGGGGAGTGGTAGGGGCTGATGTGATCAAGGCTGTTATGTTCTTCTTCACTACCAGTCAATTTCCTCAAGGTATTAATTCAACTTTCCTTTCTCTGGTTCCTAAAATGAACCATGGAGACAAAATCACAAACTACAGGCCTATAGCTTTATGTAACCTAGTTTATAAAATTACATCCAAGATCTTGGCCAAAAGATTGAGTGAAGTCCATCCTAAGCTTATTGGACCAGAGCAGCCAGCTTTCATTAAGAATAGAAGATTACATGATAATATTTTATTTGTTTCTGATTTGATTAAGGATTTTGGTAAGAAATATGGTGATCCTAATATGACTTTGAAGGTTGATTTGAAGAAGGCATATGATTTGGGGTTTTATTCTAAGGAGGTTGCAGGCTCATGGGTTCAATAGAAAATGGATTAGTTGGATCACAGCTTGTATATCTACTCCCAAGTTTTCTGTGTTGTGTAATGGTGTGCCAGCTGGATACTTCTCTGCTTCTAGAGGGATTAGACAAGGATGTCCATTATCCCCATTGTTGTTTTCTTTTGTAACTGAATATTTCAGTACTTTAATGACACAGTATATTGATATGGGGAGGATTAAGTTATGTAAGTCTGTCGTAAATTCAGGGATGAAGATATCTCATGCCTTTTATGCTGATGATCTTCTTTTGGTGGTTAAAGCTGAGATACCTACAGCAAAAGCAGTTGCAGAAGTTTTTTAAAAGTTTAAAGAAGAGACTGGTTTACAGGTCAATCAAGATAAGAGTTCCATTATTTTTTCCAAGGCTCTGAGAGGTAGAAGAAGATTGTCCACTATCCTACACTTTCAAACAGAAACCTTCCCTTTCAAATACCTTGGGTTGCCTCTTTCTAATCACAATTTAAGGACTGGAGATTTTAGGAGTTTGTTGGATAAAGTTAATACCAGATTGGCTCACTATCAACTTGTCCTTGGCACAAAGAATTGAACTGATTAAATCAGTCTTATACTCTTATTTGTATCACTGGTTGTTTGGATTCAAAGTACCTTGGGAGGTTAAAATTCAGCTGGAAAAGAGGTTCAAACAATTTTTATATGAGTGGAAAGCAAGATGTGAAGAAGCTCTCATAAATAAAATGGAGTCAAGTTACATTACCTGTGGCTGAGTGGGGATTTAATATCAAAAAAATTCAAGACATTGATTATGCAGTAAAGATAACTCTGCTGGGATTTTGTGCAGAAGAAAGACAAGCTCTGGATTCAGTGGTTACATGCCATATATTTAAGAAGATCCTCTTTTTTGGAAAGTGATTCCAAGGATTGGTGACTCTACAATATGGAAACAGATTCTAGAAGCTAGACAGATCCTTTTAGAAAATACTGATTTCAAGGTTGGAAATGGTTTGAGTTATAAATTGCTGACTGACCCTTGGTATGGAAATCAAAATTCGTTTTAGAAGTCTGGGTCTACAATGTTTACGCAACTAGATAGAACAAAGGTTGTGGCTGCCATCATTGCAAATGGAACCTGGTGTATACCCTCATCTTTTTTTGATGAGGTTAAGAATTTCATCCAAAGACTTGAGTTGAAGGCTGGAAATGATACAATTTCTTGGAAGCATACTGTTTTCTCCTATATTACATGGACTCTTCAAAAGTAATGAAATACCCGTGTCCGACACATTTGGTTGAAACATGTACTTAAAAAGCATATACAATCATTCAATTACATTATATTAATAGTTTAAAATGAGTTTAATGCCCCTATATTGAACATTATATTAGATAAAGACATTACTTTAATTTAGAAAATAAAATAAAATAATTAATAAAATGAATATTTAGCCGTGTCCGTGTGTCATTCTGTTTGGAAATTTAACAAATCCGACGCATAGATACATACCCGTGTCTGAAACCCGTACCCGAGTCCATATAACATAGGTTTTCTCATTGAAAGCTGCCTGAAATGTTTGTAGATCAAAAAAGCAGACATTGTAATGGAGTGGGTTATGTTGGAGATACTGCAGACCAAAGATTGCAGTTGGGGTTAGCATTATTTTGCATAACAAGAACCTTTCATTTGTGAATCTCCAGAAAAGAGGACTTATTTTAACCTCTATCTGTCATAACTGTTTTGATAATGCAGACACAAATGATCATCTATTCTGCACTTGTGTGTATGCCAATGCTATTTGGAGTAATCTGTTCAGTTTGCTGCAGCTGGAGTGTAGTTTTAGTTGTCATGAGTAAACGTGTTGCAAACTGGCATCAAATCTATGAAGTCCAAGATTTTGTGTGCATTGTTCTCAGTTACTATATGGAAGATCTGGGCTATACGCAATTCTGCTCTTCATAATGGCTGCAAAGATAATCTTTCTTTTGTTGTGAAATCTATTATTTGGGATGTGCTTGCATATCTCAATATTAGGTTAGATGATTTGTTAATTGTATTTTCTTCTTTATGATGTCTTGATGTTGTTTAGTAACTACTGGAAATGAGCTTATTCTAGCTTATGTTTTGTCAAACGAGGTATGCCTCCTTAAAATTAATGTATTGTATATTCTTATTTATAAAATCCCCCATTCAGGGAAAATAATAATAATAATAAAATAAAATAACTTAGCAAATAATACTTCTGAGATATCAAAATCTACACATCTCCAATCCGCCAAGCTAACCTTAAGAAATAAATGGACTTCCAAATTTTGTTACTCCAAGGGTATTTAATGGCCACCAAACTACAGTTTACCAATTTTATCATTGGGAATAATATGTACAGTATTTTTTTATTTTTTATTCTTTTTTAAATAAAAGTGTATCACAACATTTCTTAAGAAACATCTTACCATTTTTCTACTATGCATTCCAAATATGAATGACGTGACCATTCATGAACCACTCATTTTAAAATGAAGTAAATGGTACACTATTTCACTAGAGGTGATTTTCACCCCATCCGACAACACGAAGAAAAAGGAATTCTTATGATTTAAAATAAAACTCAATAAATCGGAAAACAAAATACTATTATTTGAAATTCACTCAGGTTCCAAAACATTGTCCATACTTCTATTTTGGGTAACAAAAATTATATATAGGGTAAATTACTCTTGACCTCCCCTGAGGTTTACTTTAATTACTCACAAAGTAAACTAGTTACAAAAATGCGGTCAACCTCCACTGAGATTTAGTTGACTTTTCTCCTACCGCCCTCCAGTTAAAAATGTTAGAAGTCAAACAAATAAATATAGTACAATACCACAATTACCCTTCTCTGTAGTAAAATGACAAAATAAACCTTACTAACTTTTACAATTACCATTTGAACATTTATTTTTGGACCTATTTACCCCCATTTGGTTCTTCTTAATCAACACATTTACAGTCTCTCTCAAAAATATTGGAAGCTTCGGGTTTGTTTCTCTCTGCTCTCTATCCATCTATTTCTCGGCCTTCTCTCCGCCTCCGCCGCCGTAAGCACACTCTCTTCAACACACCATCATTCTGCAACAAATCCTATAACAAATTGATATTCTAATCTGTTATATTTGGCCATAATTGGCGTCAAATGTAAAACCCAAATCAACGAAAATGTCAACCAAAAAACTGCAAAGGACAGAAATCCAAAAGCCCAACTATATCTGTATGCATACAAGCGTATACATGATTTGAACTCAAAATTCACATGATCAATTTAAACAAAATTCATATTCTAATCCATTAGAATCATATTTGGCCAACAATTTATGTAAAATGCAACAAACAAACAAAAAAAATCAATCAAAAAATCGAAAAGAACCAAAAGCCGAAACCCATCTATACCCATCTACCACGCATATACAGATGAACACGAGTTGAACTCAAAAATGACATTATCAATCCGACTAAATTCGTATTCCAATTGATTGGAATCATATTTGCCCATCAATTAATGTCAAATTGTAACCAAAATGGACTGAAAATTCAAAAGAAAAATTATATATCATAGCTTTCAATCCTCAATTTGATATAATATAGATATCTTAATCATTGGTTTTTATTTCTGAATGAAGAACACCGTCCATCCGTATCAAGTGTATATAGCCACCGAAGCCCACCTATACCCATGTATAACAAAAATTAAACTCAAAGTTTGGAATGGAAATAAACACCACGTAAAAAAAAAAAGACTCATGTATACAACATAAAATCATGCACAAAAATTACACGAAATAAACCCCAAATCGTACTTCCTCTCTATAGAATGAAGCAATTGCCAGATAATACTGTGAGATATATATTTTGTAATTAGCTAATTTTGGTGTCAAAACAAATCTAATCGAGTTGTATTTTCAAGTTTAAAATTCAAGATCGAGATCGGTAGTTGAATTGAAGAGTTGTTCTTATTTGATCTACGAAAAAGGTATGAACAAAAAAAGTTGAGTTAAAGGTTAGGACACTTTTCATACATGGTATGTTTTTCAGATTTTCCAAAACAGGAATTTTTCTTAGTGTTTAGTGCTTCCTTTCGAATCTATCCATTGGGAACCAGTTCCAAGAGTGGCCACCGGTTCACGAGTTTACTGCAGATTAAGTAATTAGTCTCATATTATGTCTAAACTTCCTACTTGGTATAGAATTCTTTCCAAAAGACCTATGCACGAAATTTACTTCTGTTCTTTGCGTATCTAAGTTTTTGGAAGTCTATATAAACCTTGTTTTCATCTAGGTTGATACGACTTTTGCATTAAAACTTCTGACTCTTTAAAAGCCTATTTGAGAGATATTTTGCAAGAAATTAAATCTGATTTTTCTATTTTTTTTTCTTCTTAAACACACACATAAACACAAGAGTGGTTTTAGGGTGTTATTCAATTCCTGATCGTGTTCAAAGTTTATTGAATATTGCATCAACATCGATTAGAGAAAGCAGATCTATTTCTTCTACATCAAATTCAGATCTTGAAGAAAAAAGGGTGAATCGATCAAACTTTAAAAAGGTCAAAGCATTCGAGGGGGGTTCTTTGATCTACCAGCAATCTTTCTACAGAGATCAAGTGTAAGCCTGGAGTCGAGAGCCGTTGGACGGGACGTTGCAAAGCCAAAGGATTATCAGTAATTTGTTTTTTGTAGAACGATAGGGTGTGAGCCTGAGTCAAAGTCCATTGTACTTTATTTTAAACATAGTGGATCGTTTTGCTCTGGACTAAACAGTCCACGAGGTTTTTCCCACAACAATTGGTTTGTTCTACCAATTGGGGTTTTCTCGCTAAAAATCCTAATGTCATCTCTCAAACTCTATTTGCATTACTTGTCTTTTAGTTTGCATGTGATTGTTTAATTATTTGCTAAATTAGGTAAAGCTAATGAAAATAAAAAGAAATAGATTTAATCTTTTCAATAAAAAAACTTAAACTTTCCACAATATCTTCCACTGCACAAACTCACAAATACTACATTACCATGCTGGAGGAGTTATGATGAGCACACCTTTTGGATGGTGGAGAGAGAGCAGTGAAGAGATGGAGACAGTACGAAACGGTGAGGCTTGGTTGGGTCACGATGGTGGGTTTCGGAGAGGGGTAGGTGGTGGTGTAAATGGGCGGGGGATGTGGCGCGGGGTGGAGTGAGGGGCGGTGGCAATTAGTAGCAGCCGGATGGAGGGGCGGTGGAGATTAGTAGCAGAGGGGTGGAGAGAGAGGGCGCTGGGGCAAAGGTGGAGAGAGGGGGCGCTGGGCAGTGGTGGGGAAGAAGGATGGAGGTAGGGAGAGAGTGTTAATGATGACAAAGAGAGGGTAAATTCGTAAAATAATTTATTTGGCTTACATCAACAACAATGTCATCAGTTAATATAATAAAAGTGGGGATAATTTGGTAAATTCATCACTACAGCTAACAATTCTAACGTATCTTTAACTCTGACAAGGGTGGCAGAGTTATTTTTTAAGAATTTTAATCTATCAGTAATTAAGACAAACCTCAAGGGAGGTCGGAGTAATTTACCCTTATATATTGTCAATAGTTAGCTCACCCCAATTCATCAAACGAACAAAAATGCCAAACAACAAAGCATTTCTTCTCCCCTGGGATCCCCAAAAATATTATTGCACTGTCAGATATTATTCTGATGGCAACCCTATCGCAATCCATGGTTATATTCTATTACACATCACAAACATGACTGCCCATATAGAGAAGCAAGGAAAAGCATACGGCTTTAAATTTCAACAAGTCTGCAACATGATTCATGGGTCATATTAATCTACAACAGTCAGCATCCGTTTAAAGCAGAACGCACAGAAGCACAAAACACATTGACAATAGGGGAAAAAAAGCAAAAAAGGAAGCCACAACCCGAGAGATCAAGGTTAAGAAATAAAACAAAGAAATAGTAGTAATTCAAATGCTATAAATACCTTTCCCCTCACAGTTTCGTTTTGTAGGTGGGAGCAATACGACCGATCTGCTCTATTACCAGAGAGCTTGCTATCTTGAGCTGTTGAAACTTGCCCTGAAGCTCAATGCTCTTGAGTTTTGGACTTGACTCGTGCTCTCGGATAGATAGTCTAACTTCTAAACGGTAAAGCCTTTTTTCCAAATCAACATACCCGATGGCTCCAGCAAGGGAAGCATCTACACTAATTTTGGCAGTGAGTGGGTCATCTTTAATGTTCAAGGGAAGACGAGAGTAGGGTAGCCTCAGTTCACCAGCAAAACGGCCTGAAGCCAGGGCACGACGATTATTACCAAAGGTTAGAGAAAAAGGCTTTCCAAATTCGCTAATGCCATGTGCAAAATGGCATGTGTCTCCAAATTTGCAGCCTTTAGCAGTATTATAATCATTGCACAGACGGGTTTTGAGAGCAGGTTGGTAAGAGCCATCGGGGATGGGTGGCAGGGATGCCACATACATTGTATCTCGATTTGGTCCCAGCTTTATCATCTTAACATCCGCAGTGCTGCAAAACAAAACATGAACCACCAATACATTACATCGCACTTAAAGACTGAAAAAATATTGTGATCCTATGCATAAAAATCTCCAAAACCATCTCATCAACTTGCATTGGTAAGGTGGTACCAACATTGCTGAGGATTGTTTCATCTCAACTGAAATTAAAATAACATAATTGACTGACAAGATGAAATTTAAAAAGTTCATAATAGATAGATGAAGATTTGAACCTGACAAATTTTGTAACCGGATTCAATGGCTTCATTTTGCTTCCCTTATCAGTTGATGAGGACTCCATTGCTGTTACAAAACCAAACATTAATTACTTCTTCCCAGTTAGAATTTTCCAAACTTTCGATCTAAATACTTTAAGAATATATTACATGCATAATAAATACTTTTTACCAGAAGGCGAAAATTTAGAAGAGCTTCTCGAAGAATCACACGACCTATAAAATGTTTATTGGGTTTTGATTTTACAAACTCTTATACCACGGTCCCATGTCTTCTGTTGTTATTTCAGATGAAAATGCCAGCAAAATGTTCAAGCAACATGAACAACTCTAACAATAATGATTTATAGGACCAATTCATTATATATACATATATGAGATGTAATTTACTGCTTTTCCTAACCAGATGTCAGGTGGTAGTTGTATGTATTAAATGTTCAATGACCTAATTCCCACACGTTCCCATAGCCGGGATATGTTGCATCTTTATCGGGTGGGAGACTTTGATTGAAACCTAAATTATGTACAACAATTGATATTTACTTAGTTGCGATCTATCCATATGCTGATTAATTTTGATTCTTATTCACAACAGATTTTGGATGGTGAAAAATTTGTACATCCCATTTATTGTACTCCTTCCGTCCCAATTTAGTTGTCCATCTTTCCTTTTTGGGTTGTCCCAAAATACTTGTCCATTTACCAAGTTTAAACAACATATTTCACATCTTTCCATAAAATACCCTTAAAATTTTATAAAAAAAAAAAAATAGACTTGATTATATATATATTTAAACTTGAAAGGGTAGCTTTGTAATTTTTAAAGGGGACAATGCAATAATTACATGTACCCTTAAAAAGTTATACTCCACAAAAGAGACATCTAATATGGGACAGAGGGAGTATATATTAATTAAAACGATATATGTCCATCCCTTGATTAAAAATTGAACAAGATAACACAACTCTTATCCTGAGTTCTCTTTCGAATTTCATTCACACACTTATACCATGGTTTTGAAGGTGATATATAACAATCATCACAAACACTAATTAATTGTTGAAGCATGGATTTTCGATTATGAATGTTTTGTACGTGTTTTCTTATGGTGAATGGGTGGCCATTTGAGTGGTCTTGGTATTAGGAGGATGATCCCCTTTGATAGGGCGCTTCTTGGGAAGTGGTTATGGAGAATCGGTCGTGAGAGACACCGCTTATGGAGGAAGGTTATAGCGTGTCGCGTTGGGGAGGAGAGAGGGGGGTGGTCTTCCAGGGCGGTTAGATCTGTTGCTGGCATGGGAGAGTAGAAATTTATTCGCAAGGGTTGGGACGAACTGTCTAAGCATACTAGGTTCAAAGTTCGGGAGGGGAGGGATGTTCGGTTCTGGGAGGATTATTGGTGTGGGGATTGTCCTTTGTATCGGTTGTTTCCAAGACTTTTTGGAATTGATGCAGATAAACATGCTATAGTAGTGGACTGTTATCCGCTTGATAGCGGAAGGCTTACGTAGGATGTACGTTTTCGGCGTTCTTTCCAAGATTGGGAACTTGAGGATGTCCTTGGCTTTTGGATCTTTTGTAAGACAAGATGTGGATAGTAGAGGGTCTGACTCCTTGGTTTGGATGCATTCTCCTCAAGGGAGGTTTGATGTCCGTTGCCTCGCCGGTTTTCATGGCTCTAGGTTCCCGTGGAAGACGGTTTGGCGTTCGAAGGCTCCTCTCAGGGGGGCATTTTTTGTTTGGACTGCGGCTTTGGGTAAGATTCTGACTCTAGACAATTTGAGAAAGAAAAGACAAAACACAGTCAATTGGTGTTGTATGTGTAAGAATGATGGAGAGTTTGTGGATCATCTTCTCTTGCATTGTCCTATGGCTTATGATGCTGGAGTCTTATTTTTTGTCTTTTTGGCATCCATTGGGTTATGCCTCGGTCTTCAAGGGATTTAATTGACATTTAGAGGGGCCAAAGGGTGGCTGGGGCATTTCACACGTGCTCTGTGTTTCTCACAATTTAGATAAATAAACCATCTCATAATGGCCAAGATGAGTTTGGGTACAAACTTTATGATCCAGTTGAGAAGAAAATTGTGAGAAACAGAGATGTCGTATTTGTAGAAGATCAGACGATTCAGGATATTGAGAAAACAGGGAAATCTATGTCTCAATAAGGTGATAACTCGACTGATATGGATCCAGCTCCTCTGAAGAATCTGTCATCTCAGGTTGAGAATGATGTTCAGGATGACCACCAGTGTACAGGTGATGTGGATGTTCCCCTACAGGTTCAGGGAGATGTTGAGACTGAAGAACAGTTGACAACGCCAGAGATTCCACCAGTGATTCCATCCAGGAAGTCTCCTAGAGACCGACGTCCTTCCACTTGGTATTCAGCAGAGCAGTATGTGTTATTGACTGACGGGGGAGAGCCCCAGTGTTTTGCAGAAGCCATAGAAGATGAACAAAAGACAGAGTGGGTTGAGGCCAT
>JAOTQH010231940.1:0-13680 GCA_025631255.1 Cornus kousa
TATATATATATATATATATATGTATGTATATCATCCAGTTGTTTCAATGATTTGATACTAATTATTCCCATCTCCATAAAGTTTTGATACTTACATTACATGTCACTTTTTCCACCACCAATTTAACCTCAATTAGATTCAAGATCGAGCTCTGGTATGCATCCATCGCAATCAACTTTTAGCTGACTTCAAAATGAAATTTATACCATATATGCTTGAACCAGTACCATTCCACATCAACTGTGACACACACAAATATTCATTTCTACGTGTCTACATGCATCTACATATATCAATCTAGGAACTTCAAATAATATCGATCTCATCATCCTATATATATCTAAAGTTGACATTCCTCACCACCCTAGCCAGCAACACCCTCCCTCATCTAATCATATAATTACACGTAAACAAATGTCCTCCGACCACGAAAAGAAAGTGCACCGTACCATGTTGCTATTTTTACAATTATTATTTTTCAACTTTAATTTCATGAATCTGAGCTAGCATCATTTTCGTTATCTGTATAGTCTCTTAGATTCTGAACACAACTATATATAAATAGTATATATGTAATATTATGCCACACAAATCACTATCACTTGAAGGGTTTACATACATTTAGCATCTTATATCCAAATATCTATCTAAAGGAATTTCACTTTTTCATTGATCTCTTTTTCTAATTCCTTTAATCGTATTAAACAATTCAAATACTCAATCCCACCACCTTCACTTGCCTCTCAATTTCTCTATATATAAGCTCATTCCAGCTCAATATTACCATCACAAACCTTCTCCTACTACTAAAACACACACACTTGATCATAACTAGCTACCATTTGCTCTACTACTACTTCCTATACTCATCAACTGCATTTTATACATATACATACATACATATATATATATATATATATATCTTAGCTAGGTTAACTAGCTTGTATTTCAATATTTGTCTTCCACATTTTTAATTAAAGGAGACACAATACTTCTTGGGATAGATGGATCAGGTAGTGAAATTGGCGTCGAAGGCGGCTGTGGTGATCTTCAGTAAGAGTTCATGCAGCATGTGCCATGCCATCAAGAGACTGTTCTACGGTCAAGGCGTGAGCCCTATCATTCATGAGCTCGATGAGGAGCCAAGAGGGAGGGAAATGGAGTGGGCACTCAAGAGGCTGGGGTGCAACCCTTCAGTACCGGCCGTGTTCATCGGGGGTAAGTTTGTGGGCTCTGCTGACACCGTCCTCACCCTTCAACTAAGCGGCGAGCTCAAGAAGCAGCTCATAGAGGCTGGAGCTTTATGGCTTTAGTACGTAACAAATTTGAGCCCTAGTACTACTACTATATATGTTCTTAATAAGGTCAATCAAAGATTTTACCAAACACTAATCTTCTTCTTAATTACCTAATTAAGTATATATGTACTGGAGGCTTCAATGAGTATGTAAATGCTCATATATAGAGGTGGTCAAACTTACTAAGTGCATTAGTTTTAATGCTATATCTATATTAACAAATGGCTTTTCACCTTTTGTTAATATAGTATATGTTTTGTAAAAAGTGCTTAATTTCCTTAATGCAAGAAAAAAATTTGTGTATTTTTTTGCTGCTGGGAATATTAAGAAAATTAATGGAATATATTACCATGTCATTTCGATGAATATACTACATTGTCATTTCCATAAATGAATATATTCTTCTATAACTATTGATAAAAATATTTTCTTAGTGTTTGTTCTTTAGGGCTTAATTATTAGGGTGGTTTGGAATTTTAGAGATATATATAATTAACACGAATGCTTGACATTTCAAATCATCATATACTTCATTTGGTACATATATTCCTATGCCAAAACTCCACCATTTCCATTAAATTTTGGTTTTCAATTGTATATATGGCTCGATCATATATATATGGCATATATCTTTTGCATGCCACTATAAATGATTCTAGACATCATTACACTAATTTAATTCCCTCTCTTATGCCCGACATCTCGATTCTTGCACACACACAAACACACACACATATATAATGTGGCATCAAATAGGAGCCCCTGTACGTAAAGTTAATATATTCCATTCGTCACAGCTTTATATATATGTGTAATCAGTAAGAGGGCTTGAAAATTAACTGTGTTTTAAATTCTCAAGTCTACCTGCTATATATCCTTACATATGGCTCTGGTTATGTACTTGTGGTTTAAAAACAATGACAATCGCACTTGGTTACAGTATATTTCTGGAGGGGTGTAGGTTCCATTTGTTTGAGTATAAAATATATTTTTTATTTTTATTTTTTGGTGTTTGGTTGTTCTAAAATATTTATGAAGGAAAAAATATTAAAACTTAACAAAAATAATTTATTTATTAATTTTTGACAAGCTATTTTACACACACCACTCAATATACTCGATCTCAACCTCAACATTTATCGAACACTGAAAATTTAAAATTAAAAAAAAAAAATGTTTTACCTAAAAAAATAAAATACTTTAATATATATATATATATATATATTTACGTCCAAATAAACAAAACCCTTAAATTAACACTGATTGGTGCGAGCTTTTTTGTTGCATGCATTAAGTCTTTATATGCAGCCGACGTACATCTCTATTTCACTTGTTTAAATTCAGCCTTTAAATATCTTCTTCAAAAAAAAAAAAGTTCTCTCTCTCTCTCTCTCTCTCTCTCTCTCTCTATATATATATATATATATATATATATATTGTGCTATGTAAGGGTTAAAGACTATACTTATCGGAAAAAACGAAGAAGTTAAGACCCTGGTCTATAGTTTATATTCTTTGATAGTGTAGTATATAATAAATAAGCTTAATAAGGCACAGAGAAACAGTCCAAGGTATTTGGTTATGTAAACAAATTAAAGATGGTCATGCTTTCATTAAATATATTTTGGAATTGATTTTTGATAACTCAGACATATTATATTTTATATATATATATATATATATATATATTAATTATATAAGAAGTGAATTAAAGAGCAAACAAAGAGTATCGCATCCCACCGAAAGCTATCCCCTTTCTGATAGATTGCAATATTTCCTTAATTGAGTATGGAGAATATAAAATGAATAGGAATTAAGATAGCGAAAACTGAAGAACCTGGCCACCATTTTAGAATATTCTACTTTCTTTTTTCTTTTTCTTTCTTTTTTTTTTTTTAATAGTGTCCGATCGATTATCAATAGAAAGCAATATATGTACATATATTCTAGTGGATTGGGCCTCAAACCAATTTGCTGATAAAACCATGTTACCTTTTCATTTTTCTTTTCTTTTCATTTTTTAATTTAAATTCCTTCCTGGTCATTGAATTTGAAAACTGAGGAAATTATTTTTTAGCAATGTTATGGTACATGTTAGAGGGGCTAGATCCGAATAAAAAATGAATAGGTTATGTATGAGTGGGAATGCAGTGGTACTATTCAATAATTTAAATTTTTTAATTAGAGAGCAAATACATAATTTATTACTGTTGATATTAAAGTCAGACCTAATTTTTAATTTAACCCCATAATAAGAGTGTTGTATGGGCTAGATCCGTGATCGTACATCACGAGCATGTAGTGTAACGGTTGATATTTACACCCAAAGAAAGAAAATGCAGATAAAAAATCCACACATTTTACCCTTTTAGGGAACTTCGATACCTTTGGAATGCAGAAATTGAATAAAATGGAATGTCCATTACAATTATTTATTTGTTTGGTATACAATTTAAAGCGGTAATGATAATTTGGAATAAAAATCAATTTCACAACTAAAACTATGAAATAGTTATTCCATTTCCAAGTAAATTTTTTTAAAAAATCAACTTCTCAAAAAACACTCATATTCCAAATTCAAAAACCACCACTACTTTCCACCACAACCACCTCCGCTTTTCAATACCACCACCACTCCGTACCACCGCCACCACCTTTCACCATCGTCCACCGCTTTCCGCCACCGCCTTTCACCACCAACTCTGCCTTCTTTTGCCGCAACCACCATCGTACCTTTCATTATCGCTACTGTCACCACCTTCCACCACCACCATCGTCATCCCCTTTCACCACCGCTACCACCTTCCACCACCACCACTATCGGGCCACCACATTCCACCACCGCCAGTACATTCCACCACCGGCACTGCCATCGCCTTTCACCATAGCCACCGCTTTCCACAATCACTGCCACTTTTCACCACTAGCTGTCACCGCCTTTCACCACCATGACCACCTTCCACCATTGTCACTGCCTTCCGCCACCTTCTATCACCACCACACCTTCTCCATTGCCACCACCACCACCACAGCCACTGCCTTCTACCATCGCTACTAGGGGTGACAATTCGTGTTGGCGTGCCGTGTTCGTGTCGACACGATTACGATACGGACACGATTAGGATTGACATGAACACAACACGATTAATATTAATCGTGTCTAAGACCCTTGACACGAATACGACACGATTATTATACGTGTAACACGACATGACACGCATAACCTATTTAATAAATGGGTCAAGACTTGACACGACACGAAAAGACACGTTTACGTCATTTTTGACACGAATACGACATGTTTATTCCACACGTTTTGCTAAATGGGTCATTTTTGACACGAATACAACATGTTTATCTGACACGTTTAGTTAATCGGGTTAATCGTGTCATAATCATGTTTACAGGATCAAACACGAACACGACACGTTTAGTTAGCGGGCCAATCCGTGTCAACACGATTATGACACGAACACGATTAACCCAAACCCAAACCCGCTTATCTCGTGTCGTGTTAGCGCGTCATGTCAAATATTGCCACCCTTAATCGCTACCACCACCATCCACTGCCATCATTTATTTTTAAAAAATTTATTAGAGAATGTTATTTTGTTAATTTAATTTATTTTTTACTAAGAGAGATGTTTTGGAGAATTCAATTTGAAATTTATTTCATTCTAAATTTTAAAGTGGTTCAACCAAACAGTTATTATCATTCAATTCCTATCCATTTCATATTTACAATCAACTAATAGAATAAAAATAGACATTCTATTCCCACTTGTATTTCATTCAATTTATGCATACCAAATGCAACATTAAATTTTAGGAGTATAACTTTTTGTAATGACAAATTCTTAATTAATTTTTCCCCCCACATATTTGGCATTAGAAAATAAAAATGAGCGGAAAAGCATTTCCCCTATTTTTTATGCTTAAATGATATTATAAAGTAAAAATATTCAAAAGTAAGAAAAAGGAAAAGCAAACTGCAAGTAAACTTAAATATTTTTTATTTATTTATTTTTTTTATAGGTTTTCTTTTTCTTCCTAATTTCATTATACCCAAAATATATGGAACCAAATATTGGTAGTGTCTAAAATATCCTAAAATAATGGATCATATAAGGGCAAAATTAAGAATGACAATGGGGCAGATATGGAACAGATTTGCCTAAATTTATTCCGTTTAATTATGGATAAATTCATACCTGAGTTTTAATTTCACAATTCAAACATGCACCCGTTAATATATGAGTATATCTATGCCCGCCCGTTTTTTTTTTTTTTTTTTTAAACCATCTAAATAAATTAATAAAACTATAAATTTTGTACAATGTAAATAATGATATATATATAGTAAATATATAAACACAATAATATACATATATCTATAACACACACACACATATATATTTAAA
Organism: Cornus kousa; assembly: GCA_025631255.1. Lineage (NCBI taxonomy): Eukaryota > Viridiplantae > Streptophyta > Magnoliopsida > Cornales > Cornaceae > Cornus > Cornus kousa. Next base: position 5,720 of record JAOTQH010231940.1, read on the forward strand.
AAATAAAATATAAAAAGGGCGAGATTGATGTTTCTCAAAATTCGTACCCAACCCCATAACCGGCCAAGAGTTGAAAATCTAAAACCATATCCTCCTCCTTTACCGTATATAAATGATTCACATACAAGTCCCATTAGGGGCTGTACAAATTTACATCCTAAGGCACAACTATTGATTTTTTTTATTTTTATTTTTATTTCTTTATTTCAAATATGAAAAGCCATCAGGATCTGCCACGTGTATGTTAATGGCAAGAGGGACGGTAGTTAATGGGAACCACCACTTGGGCGCTTAAATCAAGCATACGTTTGGGGAAGCGACTATTGTGAACTACAGACCATCAAAGCCTATTATACGCGGCCCAAAGTCCCATACACATGAAACCGCTGGCGGCATTTGTCAAGAAAGAAGGAGAAGACTATTGTTGTAAATAGTTGAAAACTGGTTGATCCGTTGTTTTCACCAAACGTTTCGATGCCGTACAAAATAAAACAATTTTGGTACACGTTACATCTTGGTTTCAATGTTAATAAGTGTTTTATTATAAAGTGTTTTTAATTTTTGGTCATTATTTACTAAACGTTTTAAAACTGTACAAAATAAAACAATTTTTATCAAAAACAATTTTTTACTGTTCATTGTTATAAAAAAAATAATAATAAAAGTAAAATGCGTACCAAATAAACCTATTATTACCAAAAAAAATATATATTAAAAGGAAAATACTTACCAAATAAACCTTTACTTATTTGTATACAAAAGTCCAAAACCGAATGTATTTCAAAATTATATACTACCATATTTTATTTATTTTGACTTTGAAAGCAACTCATTTCATTTTTTGGGAGCGTGAAAGAATAACTTTTTATTAATCCATCAAAAGCTCATCGCATAAAATCAACATGGTAATAAATCTTCAGCTACTATGTAAATAGTGTCGGAATGTGTTTCAAAATTATATATATTTTATTTTTTTCCAAGAGCAGTCTAGTCGGTGGGAGGAGACTTTCAATTTTATTTTACCAAAATAGAGGTCCTCAGCTCAAGCAATCAAGTTTGAATGCCATTTTAGATACGGCAAAAGCCCGATCTGAAATTCTTTATAATTTATTCAATTATACTAATATTTGTATTTATGTGACGATTTTTTTTTTTTTTTTTTGATGTGATATCTCTACTAACAAATTGAATATATTGTTGTTTTTAATGGCCTGCTAGCTAAAAAAAAAAATGAACTACTCTATTAGCTAGTAGTATTTCTATTGACAAAAGCAAAACTAGAAGCTTCCAAATACAAAAGATGAAACAGCACTAATGGGAATGTAGAAAGGGCTGGTGACATTAGTCAAAAAAGAAGGCTATTATAAAGTAAAGACTACTAATATTAAAAATAAAAGTGCAGTAATTATAGGTTTCCGACCTATGGTCAAAAAGCTCATTGCAGAAAACATTGCAGTCTATTTCAACTTCCGCACAAACAGGAAGAATGAATCTAAAATACAAAAGCTCTTTATTGTGGAGTTCGGACCTTCTCTGGTATAATATAAGTCGTATTCAACGGATTTTAGTCTTTGCACGTGTGAAGACTTGTGAAATTGAAATTCATTGAGTATAATACAACACTTGTGATTTATCTCAGCTCCTTATTTGTAATGAAAAAATATGAACCGCGTGCTCCATTAGTGCTTCTTTTGACAAAAGCAAAATTACGTTACATGCTTTCAAATGGTGCAACCAATTCTGAATATATAAATAGTATGAATTTCAATTGGATCTTCACTTTTCCCTTGCATTGCACTCATAAAGACTAGAGCATGAACATCTCCTTCAAAGAAAGACCATTTTAAACAACAAATCAACAGCTAGTCTCACTTTTTTTCTAAAATTCAAAAAAAAAAAAAATAATAATAATAATTTAAATTATATTCTAAGCTATAAAACAAATCTTTTGTATTTGTGAGCATCTAATGAACAACTTAAATTTGGAATTTGAAGAAATTTAAATAGATGAACGTAAATAGGGTGACCGAAAATCCAAAAACTATTCGAGTTGCCTCACTTTCTTGTAAAATTGCCTCTAGTGTTGTATACGTCGACCATTTGAAAGAAAGATTTAATGAAAATTACGTAGTTAAAATTCCCGTACCGAAATTCATTTCATGTTGTCGTTTGCTCAAACATGTTGGGCCATCTGATACTTCATTCCCTTAGCATGGCACACCTCCAGGCCCGTAAGCCCAAGCCCAGGAAATTGGACTTTCATAAAAGACCCGATCAAAATAGAAATTAATCACATAATAGCACGTTTTTGTTGTTAGAATAAACTTAAAAAATATATAATATTACTAGTACTCTGAGACGTTGGATCAAGGACCATGCCGTCACAAGCCATAACTTTTTACCTACTCCCTGACATCAAGACCTCATCAACGGTTCACAATCATAACATCATTGTAAGCCCAAATTTCCTACCGTACTGTATCATGCACATCCATTTTTAATTTTGTTTTTTATTTTATTTTCTTACTTTTTGGTTTCAATGGTTTTAAAACATGTTTTAAGAACACGTGGGACCCAGTTACGACCGTGATTATTATTCTCACCCCAAAAGTCATAGTTTTTATCTGTACATCGAAGTTAATATCAATAAGTTGAGTGGTAATTCGTTGATTTCAAGAAGATTATTGACTGATTAATCTAATTGGCTCTGAACATAATAATTACTACAAAGGGATTAATTTTTATTTTTACTCTTACCCCCAACTTTCTGTATAATTTCCACATTCATATATATAGATATACATACAGTATATTATTTTATGTATATTTTTTGCCTTGTGTCTTTACCTTCTCTTCAACCCTTTGAGAGTTTCCTCGATTTGGTGATCTGCTTTTTAGGACAAGGTGGTGTTGATCTTTGTTCTTGAGCGAATTGGGGTCACTGATAAGTGGCTGATGGCTGGAAACTTCTCAGAGAGAATTCTAGAGAGATAAAGTGTAGAGTGAGAGAGAGTGATTGGTTGGGATTTTTGGGAGGGGGGTTATGAGATGATGAGCGGTGATTGTTGAGATATATATATTATTTGGGCTATTGTGGGTTTGGTTGTTTTGGATTTGATATGGGTTGTTTTCCATGTTTTGGATCATCAAACAAGGAAGGAAATGGTGTGAAAGAAGTGGCAAAGAATGACTCTGTAAAGGAAGGTTCAGCTGCTCATTCTCACCATGTGAACAGAGTTAATTCAGGTACTTTTTTTTTTTTTTTTTCTGTCTGTGAAAAATGCTTTCTTGAATTTTTTTTCTTATGGGTATTCTTTGGAATTTGTGTTTTTTTTGGTTGTTTGTCATTTGCTATGCTTAATTATTTTGAATTTTATGTTTCTATATTTTCTTTTAGGTTTATTGATCATGGGTTGTTGCTTAAATTTTGTTGTTAGTTCGATCTGATTCATTTTTGCCCGTTTGTTTATTTCCTGAAATGGGGTAGTCTAGATTATACTATTACAGCTTATCATTGAATTTTTACTGTGTGTATTCAATTATCGTTTGCGCTGTATGATTTTTTTAGCTGGTGTGGTGTTGATAGAAAGTACTATGGAGATCTGCTCTTAGTTTACAAATTTCCTGGCATTTTTCTTTCTAGTGTTAACCCTTTTCCTTTCATTGAGTCATTGCTGAAATGTAACACAAAATGGAAACTTTAAAATGTCTTAATTGATGCAAATGTAATACTTTTTCATTACCTGATCAGCTTGAATGTAATGTTAGATGAAATATTAATTGGAAGATAACATATGGTTATGAACAATGATAATGTTGTTTCAGAAATGACTGAGTTTGCTATCAAAATATTAAGCTCAGACCAATCTTCATGCAGGGGAAATCCAAAGAATAGCTTGCATATGTTTGTGGCTTTGCATTCTATGCCACATATAATACTGAATTATAATTTGTAATGTGTGTTTTATTTGGCATACAGCGAATACAGACTGATTCTTCATTGTTTCTTTGGCCACTTTTCCTTTTCCCTTTCTCTTTCCAATAGAAAAATCAAAATCTCGGAATGGTTCTGATTCTAAGAAGGAACCAGCAGTTCAAAAAGATGGACCCACTGCAAATATTGCAGCACAGACATTCACATTTCGTGAACTTGCTGCTGCCACAAAGAACTTTAGGCCAGAGAGCCTGTTGGGTGAAGGTGGGTTCGGACATGTGTACAAGGGTCACTTAGAGAGCACAGGACAAGTAAGTTGTGATTAAATAGATATGAAGATTTCTAATACTACCGTATAAAACAAAACCGCTGAAAGATTTTTGAATTCAGTTGTTTGGTCCAGTGTCATCTATGCACTTGTTTATGTTCAATATCATTTTGCGTTCTGACTCTGTCTGTGGAATAGGATTAGCAAGGACTATTGTACACGCTTCAATGACTTTTGGTTGGATGTGTCAATTATGTTTGCAGGTAGTTGCTGTGAAACAGCTGGACCGAAATGGCCTTCAAGGAAATAGAGAATTTCTGGTGGAGGTTCTCATGCTTAGCCTCTTACATCATCCAAACCTCGTTAACTTAATTGGCTATTGTGCCGATGGAGACCAGCGCCTCCTTGTTTATGAGTTTATGCCATTGGGATCGTTGGAGGACCATTTGCATGGTAAGTTTGCATGCGTTTTAACCACCAATTACATAATTATAATATGTCATATTTCAATTTTCTTCATGTAGTTCGATTGTGATGTCATTTGATTTAGCATGAAACTCAGAGTTAATTTTGTAGATACTTTTGTTTTCAGTTTGTACTATGTCTGCCATGTTAACTTGAACGTTTGCAATAATCTGAAAAGGTTCTCATGTTCGCAATACTATTCATCATATAATAATGGAGTAACCATTGGTTACTGCAATTACTATCTCAGGACGTCTTTAGGTACACATAAGTGAAAAGTTGGTTCTTTTTTTTTTATTATTATTTTTTAATCAAAGAATAAAAAGGGGGGGAAACTTTGGTTTTGTTTTCCTTTTTAAAATTTTGCAAACACATATTTCCATCTCTGCATATATCACTTGGGTCATTCATTAGTGCAGTGATAAAACTCAGTCTGACAAGCGTGAGGATGTTTGTTGGAGTTTGAGAGTAGCCACTTTATGAAAAATTATCCCTAGACAAGAGTGACTTTGTTTTGTTGATTCTCTTTACTTATAAAAAAATAAAAAGACTGGCTTTGTAACGACCTATATGGATGTAGCACTTTTGCAATTGTATAAAGAAAAGTTTATCTAGATTGACCGTGCCCACCCTTATGAACTATCCAATTGTTACACAACTGAACTAATGTAGTTTGTAAATATGTTTTCACCTTTTCATCCATAGTTTGGTAATGGACTTCTTTGAAGTTTGATAATTTGTGACATGTTTCGTAGCACATCCTTATTTTCAAATATTTTTATTTTATGGCCATGATAAAGGTTAGCTTTTTAATGTAAGTTAATGTAACTTATTAGGGAAAACTTCCTGACCCAAGTTTCTTGTACAATTTATGTTACTTTTTTTTAAAGGAGTTTGATAGCAGTAGAGCTGTGTTATTTGGACTTTTAGAGTGTCCAGAATACCTCTGTTGGACAAATCGACAAAGAACAGCATGTGTATAGTTATGAAATATAGGTTTAACTCGCTTACTATTGGTTACTTCCTAACTTGTGATAGGTTTAACATGCTTACTATTGGTTTGTTCCTAACTAGTGTTTTTGCAAAGAAATAGAGAAATGCACTTATTTGCTGCTTTATTCCATATATAACTCTCTTTCAAATGAGATACCATGCTGATACTAGGTTGTATTAATAGCTATCGCATGTTCTAAGATTCAAATTGGACCATTCTGATACTTAGTGCACAAATCTGTCACTATTAACAAGTTAGAATAACAAATTATAAGAAAAAAACTAGTTGTCAGATTTGTGGACCCGATATAATTTATTGGGATGTTTCATTCCTTCTTTTCTTTTTCCTACCAGTGACATTTTATGAAACTCTTGACCCTCAAACATTGGAGTATCCCACTTCCATGTGATTTTCTGACTTGAACAACAATTTATATTTGTAACTGGAAATTTCCTCTTGTTCCATGGGACGTTTAATCTTAAGCATGAATTGAAATATCTTTTTTGGACAAGAAATTGCTAGTAAGCCTTATGTGACATGTGCTGCTTTAATAACAAGCTTCTTGTGGATACACATATATTTCTGGAATTCCAAGGTTGCTATTAATGTTTTTTCTTAAGGAATGACATCTTGGGCCAAGACAAAAGATAAAAATAATAAAAATTTGCTGCTAGAAATTCAGAAGTTCTTTTCATACAGTGAACTTCATATAATTGTTAGAAATTAAGTGTAGTATTGGTTGCTCTGATATTTAACACTATTATTGAATGGGGTTTCAAGTATTATCGTTTTAAGTTACATAATAACCATCTCTCTATGTATGAAACTTTTCTGGAGGTTCAAAAATGCTGACAAATCTTCACAACTGTGTCAATGGTACCTCTCCTGAACAAGGTAATTAGTACCCGTTGACCGTTAAAATGAAATGTCACCGCTTGCTGGCAAAGCTTGCTTGTTGATTACTAAAAAGAAGGCTTTGTGGGTTATATTGTGAGGAAATCCTCGAACTCTTAGCTTTGCTACTTTTGGACTTTAAAATTGGAATGCTAGGATTGTAGTCCTTGGAAGAATCTATTCTGCCACGCACGCTATACCTCACGAGTAAGCATTTGGAAAAAGTACTCTAATGGTAAAAAGTAGATATAAATTGCCCCATCTTAATATCATGTCATGTAAAACCATATAAACTCACTTTTTCCTATCTGAAGAATGATATTGCGCTACTTGTTCCTTAATCCATGGAAAACTTTGGAAGCTCTGTGGTCTAATTGATGATGTTTAGCAGATTGCTTTTATTCCTATGTGGGTTCCTCTCTCTCTCTCTAAAATGGGAAAAAAGGTTTGCTGATACTGAAATTGCTATCATGAGAGAAAGTTCATGATCACAGACATATCTAACACTTGAGGTTATTATACCTGACGTGACTGCCATATACATGAAGTGACTGACATCTACATGCGGTCCATGTACACACAAAATAATGAAAGATCAAACCAAGACAAACAAAACAAAAACAAAAAGAGCCTCGGAAAGAACAATTCAACTGATATCCTGGGGCTCTATCTCATTAAGTATTCTCTTGCTTCTCCTCTCCACCTCAGGTATGATGCCTTCAACATAAGAACACATGCAGCACCATCCTTCACATACTCCACTCAATCCCTCAATAGGGTGAAAGATAAGGATATATAGAAGGAAAAAGTGGATAAAACCATGAATGAAAATTGCATTGTAAATTCCTAATGAAAATTATGCTATTGGAGGATGTTATCACTAATGAACATGTTCACAGTGCTAGTGAATGAGAGCTTCTGAATTTGACTTAATTTTGTTGTTAACTCTGCTTGTCTTTTCAATGCTTCACTAAGTATTTTCTTTTGTTCAATATTTTTCTGATAGATTGGAGGATTTGTCATTACTTTTGGATTGGAATTAATAGTGCTGCATGGTTAATTCTGCTTAATTGATGGTCCTAAAACTCTTTTAATCATTGATTTTTTATTTTTTTTTATTTTTTCGTAAGCCCCTCAAATTCTTGAGAAATTAGTGGAGATATATAATTAACAATATTTAAATATCCTAAGAAAAAATTTCTGTGTCCCTCCCTCTAGGAAACTCTTTTAACCTGTGATGACCCATACACAAGCCCTTCCCCTAATATCCACATCTCAATAACAAGTTCAACTTCTTTTTTATTTCGTTAAGGCCCTGTTTGGTAATGCTGCCGTTTGTAGTTTTCTGCTGCCATTATCAAAAAATGAGATTTGAAAAAAAAAAAAAAAAAAAAACAAAAATATTC